>BGPR01005063.1:17766-96456 GCA_013235015.1 Araneus ventricosus
AAAATAAATTGTGTATCTTCAAATGATGACTTGCTAGAGACCTACACTATTAGAGGTCTAGTTAATGGGTTTGAAATGCCTATTCTTCGAGACACTGGAGCAACAGTGGATGTTATTTCTCAAAAATGTGTAGATTATGCAAAAATGACAGGAGAACATGTTTGGGTAAAATATTTTTTAAATGACCATTTGGTGTGCATACCTTTATCGGAGGTTGAAATAAAATGTGAACTTGGTCATATAAAAACAAAGGCAGCTGTTGTTACAAATGATCCTGGTAGATATGTACTGGGTAACAAAACTGCTAATTTATTTAAAGATAAACCATTCCTTAAATTAGAGAAGATAAATGCTGTTATGACACGATCTCAAACTAAAAGATCTACTGAAGAGGATCAAAACAAAGAAGCCGAAATGGAGCAACCAGAAGAAATGACTCATTTTGTAATTGACGAAGAGATTTTGCCATAAGCTGATAAAGAATTTAAGGAAATTAAGCAATTAGTTGAAGTTGATTCTAAAGAATTTATTGAATCTCAACATCAAAGCAGAGATTTAGCTCCATTGCTTAACGAAGCAAAAACTGAGAATTCTAGCAAACCAAATGATTTCAAAATAAAAGAAAACGGAATGTTGGTGGAAAGGAAAATCGACAAAAATGAGATCGAAAGAGAACTAATTGTTGTTCCAGAAAAATATAGAGATCAAATCAAGTCATTATGTCATGATAGTACTTCCGGACATTTAGACATCGTTAAAACTAAAGATAGATTAGCGCGAAAACAAATTGCTTGTGAAAGTCCTGCATCACATGAATCATTTTTAGAAATCACGGACCTTCCTCAGAAAAGGAAACGAAAACAATTAGTTAAAATAGAAAGTGACAGTGAGGTAAATGCTACCACGACTGATGGACAAGTTTCAGTTGCAACAGATGATGTTATTCCATATTCAAGTTTAGGTCATACTGAGGACGATGAATTGATGCCAAAGCGAACAAAAGGTGATTCAGAACTTAAAAAAATTGTTACGGAAGCTGTCGAAAAGGCAAAGAAATTCTGTCAACCATGGCGTGAAAGGGAAGTGGTTGCAGAGTCTTGTAATGTTCCTGTAGAATGCGCTCAGAATGTAATGAAGCTTTTTGACCAAGATTGTACAATACCCTTCATTGTTATGTATCAGATTGGTAGTATGCAGGCAGAGAACTGCAATCTTATATTAAACTAGTGAGAGGAAAAGTGGTCATTGGTGTTGACACAGGATTTTCTCATGGTTGCAAAATAGCATGTGTATCATCTAAAGGAGAAGTTTCAGAAACTGAAAAAAAGTATTCTACTATAGAAAGAGAATGCGCAGCCATAATATTTGCTGTAAAGAAACTGCAATGTTATTTAGACGGGCATACAAAATTCCTCATCATGACGGACCATAACCCCTTAGTTTGGCTTAAAAATAATGTGAGTCTAAATCCACGATTTATGAGATGGGCACTGGCATTACAGCCCTATAACTACACAGTAGTTCATCGAAGTGGAAAAAAAATCATAAAAATGTCGATGCATTAAGTCGCACACCTTGGCCTGATTAGCGACTTTTTCTTATCTGTTTTGAAATTCATGTACTTTGTATATACGTTTTTTTTCTTATTTGTTGTATATTTGATGTTTTACTGTATTACTTATATATTTATCCATATGAAACGTTTTGTTAAAAGACAAATATTATTCTCTTTAAATTGTCTTGAAGATATATGAATAATTGCCACAAATTTTAATCAACTTTAATTAAAAAAAGATATTCAATTAAAGTTTGTTGGAGGGGGGAGAGGTTGTGATATTCGTTACAAAATATTTTGTTATTTCTAAAGTTTTCTCTTTAAAATGTAGTGTGGCAATACAATATTTGTCTTACGAGCTTTGCCTAGCAACGCACGAAAAAGATGTTAGATACTATAAGATTTAAAATGAGTTGTTAGAGAGAGAGACCAAAATGTAACGACTGATGTTGATAGTCCAACGAATGAACGGTATTATGGTGAAAATTTATATTAAAATAAAAGTGTTTTTTTATAAAAAGTCTGATAATTCATCCTGAATACACTACAATATGTAATACAATATTCCAAAATATATGTATTAATACATTATTCCAAAATATCTAAAAAAATAAGGAGTTACATAATAACGCTATAAACAATGACAAACCACAACCTGAATCAATCAGAAGTACAAAGTGGAGAAAAAATTAATTAATTAATTAATTAACAGAGGGATGCACCTCTTTAAGTTCGTTGCAAATATTATGCAAAATAAAACAAATACTCAAGAGCTAACCAATAGACTATGGAGTCTTAAGAAAACTAGAAAACCAAATGGGTTTGTTTGTCTCTGAAGGCCGAGTGAAATGGAAATAAGAGTATGGGGGCAGTCGATAGCAAAATGGTCGGCATCCCTCAGGAAAATTCAGATGCAATAAGGGTTATTAATTTGTTTAAAACAATATAAATAAGCAGGAAAATGACCATGCCCAGAAATAAAAAATAATAGTGTATTATGTGTTAATAAATTAAAATCAACAGTTGGGAACATACCCTTCAACTCTGACACATTTGCCAGAGTCCCCCCAATGTCGCTTCCAGCTATCTAGAATATAATTTTGAATTTTCCTTTTTACATATGTATAAGGAGCAGGGATATTCAGTTCTTGACCATCGGTAGTTGCAAGTTTGGCATATTGGTCAGCCAGTTCGTTACCTGTTATTCCGGCGTGAGCTTTCACCCAAGACAAGCCGACCGAACCAATAGTTTGAAACATCTTTGATTTAACATGATTTATAAATAAGGATTTAGAATTAGTTTTTTTAAGAACTTCTATAGAAGATAAACTATCCGTAAATATGTTAATTTTATACCCATTTTCCAGTGCCAAGCACGCGGCAAAATTAACTGAGGCGATCTCGGTCTGGAAAACGGAATTATAACTGGCTAACTTAAACTGGAAAGATTCAAAGAGATCGTTATCGTTAAAAATATACACCGCGGTCCCCACATTGTCTCCATTCCCGGAACCGTCACTGTACACCTCAAAATCGGGACTTTCGACAAGAGTAGAAAATTCCAAAATTCTCTTATTAATATTTATACTATTAACTTTTATGAATGAATCAAGATGATTAACGTCAATAAAATCAAAATTCATAGGTTTTTTTTGAAAAAACCTGAAATTTAATATATAATGTGTTGGCAACGACATGGAGAGAGAGGGCAGACCCAAAAAAACATTTAAATAATTGGTTGGGCAGGTCCTATGTGATTTAGAAATTTTTAGGACAGCAACTCTCTGAACTGAATGTAGATTAGTGATTTGTTGTTTGGTTAAGGAACCCCCCTCCACTAGACAGCAGCTCCATACAGTAAGGAAGGTTCAATGACTGATTGATATCAGTGTTTCAATAAAGAAGCACTGGTACCCCAATTAGGACCAGCAATACTATTAAAATTTTTCATTAAGTTATATGCTTTTTTATGTAAATTTAGGATATGAGGAGACCAGGATAGTTGATTATCTATAATAATACCTAAATATTTTATGGAGCTTTCTGCCTGGATGATCCTACCAGGAATTTTAAAAATAGGATTGCGTTTTAAAGTATTGAGAACCTTTTTCTGCCAGTTACGGATTTGTGTGCCTCTGAATACGACAACTCGTGTCTTCTCAGAGACAAACCGTTCTATCTGTCGCCCACGAGAATTTGTAACATCGGAAACCCACACAAGTATTATGTCCACTGAAATCGTCGGACAAGAGAAAAGGCGTAGGTAGCTACTAAGTTGTCCAGGTCTTGCTCATTAACGACATTGTGAGATGGCAAGTAAACGCAGCAGACTGTAACTAAACTTAGAACATGAACCTGTACAGCCACAGCCTGCAATCAAGTGTGCAAAAAAACATAAGAAAGGCGCAGTTCGTATCCGCGCTGTAGATGTTTCGTGAAAACGTGTGGATAAAGTTATTGGATGGGGTAGCTAGGATTATTATAAAACGTTAAAGCAAAGTAGGTGCCCAATGATAAAATAAAGTTGTATATATATATCAATTAATTGATCAATTCTTGGTACTGAAATACATAACACAATGATAAGCAATTCATGCTATACTCATAAATCACCTACCTTTGCAGACCTGAAAAACCTAGCCACTAAATTAAATCATTTTGCATACAGTGGTAGTACATTGCGTTAAAACAATTAAAGAAAAACAAATTTATTAAAATTTAAATATTTTTATTTAACAATTTTATGGATATTAAACTGCCAACAATTTTAAGATAAGAATATAAAATTAGTAAACTTTACTGTTGATGCACACAACATAATTTATGAAATCACACAATGATAAAACAGATATTATATGAAAAACACATATCTATTCTTTACCAAATTAGTAAATGCAAAAATCGTATACCTTCCATAACGGCCATTATGAAATTTAAAATATATAGATCAAGAGATAAGACAGTTTTACAATGAAGTGAACTTGTATTAATTGAACTGATTTTATTCATCATTCTCAATACTCACATGCGACATTCTGTGTCACGAAAAGGGATATTGAATCAGTATAACACACTTGAAAATTTTTTTTTAAATTTTTACTTGGAGCTGATGTTGGCATAGAAAACCAAGTTTTCTATGATTAGCATTTTTCACGACAGATCTTCCTACATACAGAATTGGAGCACAGATTTCAGAAGCCGCATCCTCCTTGTCAAATTACAAAATTGGTAAAATGCAAACTCGCAAACAGCAAGCTTCGAGATGATCCACAGGTGCTTTAATAAAAATCAATCAGGAACAATGAGGTGAAATATTTTCATTTCATTCCTACTCCATCTTATCACACCACTTTCCATTTTTTGAAGCCATCACTGCTGTTAGCTATATGAAGAGCACTTTCTACCACAGTTATTTTGCTATTTTGCAAACTTCTTTACAAGAGTACATATACGTAATATAAAAATTCGCCATTCCAAACGTAAGAAAACAGCTTCAGTTCAGCATGAACTCGAATCGTCCTAGACAAAGACAGGTCGGTTCAAAAAACACAAACAGTCTGTTGATTTCTTTTTAAATTCAACGTTGTAGATCTTTTGTAGATTTCTTTACAATCAGATTTATTCTACTTTATGCAAGCCTGAGAGGCCGAGAACCGAAGGAAAAAAAATCCCAACGGGCTCGAAACCTCCAGGATGCGTGCTATCTCTTCAGAATATTCAAACCAAAAGACAAAGGAATCTTACTTGCATAACGGAAAAAAGCCTCCCGCCAGATACGTCAAAAGCTGATAACATCTAAATTCATCCGCAACAAGATGGTGAGGAAATAATCCCGTTGAAAAATTTTGATTTAAAAATTAATAAAGTTGAAACCTTAATGGAAACAATAACAAAAGTTAAGACAAATAATACTTAAGTCGAATACAAAGTCAATAATTAAGAAAAATTTAGATATTTAATGAAACGGCTAAAATTATCGTTTGAAATTCAAAAGTTGTCAAAGTTGCCACAAGAGATGAAATAAACTTTGGTGGCGAAGAATTAAATAGTTAAAAATACTGACAAAACCGAAAAAAGATGGAAATGCAATTTTTGCAATCTAACAAAAAGCATAAAACAAGTGTTTGGTATTAATAAGTAATTTAATTATCAATCTCTTAAATAAGATATTTACACAGAGTAGTATAATTTTTCGCATACAGCAAGGGTATGTGGTAGCTTGTGATATATTTATTCTGTAACCATTATACTACTCTGTGTAAATATTGTATTAAAGAGATTGATAATTAAATTACATATTAATACGAAACACTTGTTTTATGACATTATCCTGACATTTTCACGAAACCTCTACGTCGCGGACCGAACTGCGCCTTTACTATGTTTTATTTAGAGTAGCTCTTGATGGCGCCATTTGTTGACAGTATATAGAACTATATTTCGCATATGCGAAGAAAAACATTATTTACTACAAATGTTCATATTTCCCGTAATATTCAAATTTTTGAATTAAAATTTTAATACAATGCTTCTTTTACCTATTGTCAAGTATCCTGCAAGTTTCGTACAATTTGAAAGAACACTCTTCATGATATAATAAAAAAACATCCGGAGTTTGAAATTTTCAATTGAATACTGATTTTTACTTATATTATGATCAATATTTTTATTGTCTCACTTTGGGTCCTAGTAATGCTCCTCAAGTTCTTTAAAATGACACCAGAATCAACCTTCTGGCTAAACGCGTTTCCACGCTACGCTTATTTATAACCTTACATGAAGCTAATTCATAACAATCATGCGCATGCGCCTGCACTTGTACGATCACGTGACAAGCAAAACAAATACTTTGCGACAATTTTTTACAAATATTATGTATCCGTCTTGGGGTCAACCATTCCTTTCGCATTATTAGACTCTTAATTATTAGAGATTGAAATCTGACGGTATTTTGTCACACTAGAAAGTTCGCACGACTATCACTGTGACGAGCGGAAAGACGTTTTCACGTCAATGAGATGTGTGCGCGGAGTTAGTTGAATGTGCAAGTTAGAGGTGATGATACAGATACCACCAGCTATTAGTTCTTGTGGCGGCATCCTTCCGCAAACTGTTATAGCCACGAAATTACAGAGGAATATTGGACGACAAAGAGGATTCTTGGAGTCGAATACAAATATTATGAAAATAGTTTATGAAAGTTTTAATGTCGTGTAATTTGGACCTTATGCCGCTTCAATTCCATGAAAGGAAGGTACCCATTAAACAGTTTTCTTCAAGGGAAGTAAGAGCAGAAGTTGGAGTTGCCGGAAAGTGCCAACTCCTTTTCAATTCATCCACCTCCTCCGACGGATGGAGAGCGATGAGTTCAGGTAATTTCGGGTTATTGAATATGCGAATGTAATGCTTGGTATTGAGGAATTGACCATCCCGCAAATGGTAATTTGGCGTACATGACTGCCCCATTGACTTTTTAATTCATTAGTGATGACTCCAACAAGGACATTGAATAGTTCTCCGCAAGTTATTACACCTTTAGATGTATTCGAAGATGTGTGAGCACAGACAGTAATGGGAATCGTTGCTAAGGCTTTCAGTTTAAAGATTTTCTGGGCTTGCTGTCAAGAATAAACCTCTACCAGCAAGTCATCAGAACGAAGTTTCCGAATGGAAAAGACTTCTCCAATAGTTGCAATTTTTCAACAAGAAATGGCGTCACCAAGTGAAATGTTTCATTGTTTTCCGAATCGCCAGGAATCCAGGATTTTCTCAAAATTTTTATTGTTCTTCCCGATCAAGATATTAAAAATAGTTTGTGATGCGTTTCTCCAAAACTATAGAACTCCGAGATGGAATTATTTTTTAATTTTTTTTAATTCCCCGTTTTTATCGACCAAATTTTAAATTGTTATTTATGCTGACTAAATGCTATGCTAAATTATAAATTTTATTGCTTATTATGCTCCTTGGTGGGGCTATTGACGACTTCTAGCCGTCACGGGTTTATTCCCGTTTGGCGTTTTCTCTTTATTTATTTATTGGACTACTTTCTTTGATTTTAATTATTTTACATTTGACTAGAGCTCAGTTTTTGTGTGTTGTGGGTTTGTGTATTTTGTGTGTTGTGTGCTTGTGTGGTGTGCTTTTTTAAATAATTTTTATTTGATTGTAAATTTTTAATTTGTAACTTTTAGTTGTGTGTTTCATGGCGACCGGTGAGCTGGTGTTTTAATATCAGTAGTTTTGTCATTTGCAGTTTTACTATCTTTGAATTGAAATTTTTTTTTCTTGGGTAATGTTTGGGCCCAGCTCATCCGGTTCGCCATGATTTTAAATTATTAATATTGACATTTAATTAGACTTAATTTTTTCAGATTTATTTGCTTTATTTTTGTCATATGGAATTTTAATCTGCTTTTTTTATTGAGTCTCGTACACTGTGTGTACCTAATCACATCATTGTATTTAATTGTCACCCATGTCACGGGTAAAGTTTGTGACCTTGGATGTTTGTGCCATCAACCAGACTGTGTTTATCATATATACTATTAACTAGATCATGTTCATTGTTTATACCATCAACCAGATTCTGTTCATTATATATGCCACCAACCAGACTATGTTTGCTGTATTGGACATCAACCAGATTGTTTGTGTCCAGCACCCTTTAATTCTGCTACTTTTAACCCCTGCCGCTGTTCTGGCAACGTTTGTATATTTTTAGATTTGACTCAAATCTGTCCTTTGGGGCCCGTCGTTCCCCTGACGTGCGTTGGGGGTTTCTCTATTTCCCCGGTGGCCTATTTGGCTTTACATCCATTTTGGGTAGGCTGGGCCACCGTGAGTATAAAAAAAACAAGAAATGGCGTCACCAAATGAAATGTTTCATTGTTTACCGAATCGCGTTTAATAACAAGAAAATGATCAAATATATTTTCAGGAGAATTGTTTATTTTTCATTGCCCACCAAAGGGACCCTTTATGGCATGACCCATGCAAAAGCCATAAAAACATTGGACCTCCACGGCACCACCCACCATCGAGTCCAACAAAGAAAAGGCAGTTACCAGATCTGGAAACTCCCAGTCTCGGCACTTACCTTGGGGCTATCCGGGATCTATACGTCCAGAGTCACCTCCAAGAACGTTGACCAGCCTTAACGCCAAGCCCCAGAGAATGACTCTTTTGCTTGATCCCTAGCAGCCTAAGTCGTTAGGATACCAGCCGAATTGATACACCGGGAACCCACAGTGCTCTACCCATGTAATGGGTAGCCATGCACGGCCAACACGTGTGGTTTTGGCTATGCATAAGAAGCAAGAAGAGTGGCGACAGCTTCTCATGGAGAGGTCCCTCGCTTTCCGTGAGGGATGTAAGGGATCAGCAGACAACAGAAGGCGTAGAGAAGTGTAAACGTAAAGGGATAAATGATCCCTGGTTACCTCAGGATTGGGACACCCGTATCCACCAAAAGAAGATGATCCCCTGAGGGATCATCTCCCGTGGCGGAAAATCCTTATTTTAGGTTTCTGATGGAATATTTTTTCTTCGGAGGCGCACTGATATTGGGAGTTTTTATTAAACAAAACCAAGTTTATTTCTTACCTGTACAGGCCAATAAGTTACTTAATGGCCGCACCTTTGCACTTTTTCATAGTCATCACCAGGATGATCCACAGTTATCTTCGTATCCGCCGAATGGATGGTTTGAATTTCACTTCGAGATGCCCCTCTCTTAAGAGTTCCAGTTTCCATTCACTTGTTTATTTTGAGAAATAAAAAAATATCGAAATAAATTCACTCTAATGATTGTTACGTCATGGCTAGCAAGCGCGCCCTGTAGCGCCACCTGTAAAATATTGAAATAATGTAACAGTCTAATGCTGTATCCCGACAACAGCGGATGCACGAAACGAAACTGAATAAAAAGGCTTAGCATTACAAGAAAAATTTGCCTTTCATCTAAATCCTATTTACAGTCTTAATTTACGACGGAAACATTGGTCCGTCGAGCCGGAGAAATGAGTAAAAAATCTAGAGAAAAAGATGTCTGCAACGCAGTTAGTGAAAAAAGTTAAATCGTGAGAAAGGCGCCATTAAATGAACTTTATCTAGAATAGAGACATTCACTTCGGAAAAGACAGTGTCAAAAGACACTAATATAACTGAACTACAAGTGAAACTCAAAAGGCTCGAACAACTTAAATCCCAATTGGATAAAATTTCAGAGGAATATTGTGAAATAGAGACTTCTGAGTAGTTTGAAACTATCCACCAGGACATCGAGCAAATAAATGAGCGCATTGAAGAAACCGAGGTAGGTCTCAAAATCTTATTGAGTTCCTTAAAAGTTAATGAAAATGCAAACACTGTATTGAATGATAATGGTAAAGCTAAAATCCGCTTGCCTGAAATTCCTTTGCCAGAATTTTCAGGAAAAATTGCAGAGTTTGCTAATTTTAAAAATCAATTTACTAATTTGATTAGCAACAATGATCAATTGAATGACTCACAAAAGCTCTATTATCTTCGTGCATCTCTGAAAGGAGAATCCAAGCTGTTAGAGTCATCTAGCGACAATTTCCAGTCGCTTTTTAAAGCATTATCAGATAGATATGAAAATCAGCGTCAACTGACAGATTCTCATGTTTTGGAAATAATAAATTATGATAAAATTCACAGCGAGTCCACTAAGGAGATGCGTGCTTTGATGGACTGTCTTAATAAAAACATTAGAGCACTTAAGGTCCTTAAATATGAACAGAATAAACTTTCTGATGTAATGTTAATAAACATTATTCTGCAGAAAATAGACAGAGAATCGAGAAAACAATTTGAACTTTCTTTGAAAACAGCAGAAATTCCAACATTTAATATTTTAATGAAATTCCTGGAAAAGCGAAGTTCATTGTTGGACAGCATTAATCGTATTCCAAATTCGAAAATGATTAATAGAAATACGGCTGTATCAAATAGAGCAAAAACGCTGGTAGTTAATAATAAAAAAGGAAATACTAAAGCTTGTATATCGTGTAAAAATTATCACGCACTTTTCAGATGCATTGTCTTTCAAAATATGCCTATCGAGAGCAGAAAGAATTTCGTTAGAAACAACAAATTGTGTATAAATTGCCTCAGACTTCATTCTGGTGCCTGTATGTCTAAACACCGATGCAGTGTTTCCGGTTGCAGGGAATTGCATAATTCTCTATTACATCAGCCAGATGAAATTCGCACTGCTAGTCAAGTTTTGAATTCGGGAGAAGGCCAAGAAGCTAAATCAAACCAAAGTACTGCCGAAGGTCAGACGGAAGTATCTGTTTTGACGTTCGCAAATAAATCGGTTGTATTAAACACCTTTTTTATATACGCTAAAAGCGCAGACGGATGCCGAGTTAAATTAAGAGGTTTATTAGATAACGCTTCAACATTATGTATCTTTCGAGAAGTTGTAGCTAGAAAGCTGGGAATTAAATTGAAGTCTTTATACCAAGGCATAACTGGCATAAATGGAGTTACACAATCTGTTAAATATTCAGCTAACATTGAAGTCTCAAATCATGATTATACATTTTTACGTATTGTCTGTTCTGTTATTCGTTATGAAAAGAAATAACTCTATTACCCTAACAGCGTATCAAAGACTGCAATTGCTTAAAAAAATAGCTTTTTAAAAAATCGTGGCTTTAAAACAATTCTGGATTCATAATACGAAAATAACCAGTCATTCTTCCATGCAAGACATTTATTCGTAGAAAAAGGAAGTGAAACACAAACAAAAACTCTCGTTCAACAGTTATAGCAGGTTACAGTTAAAATAGTGCGCACAAGTACTTGAGACCTAGATTATATGAATTAATGCAAAAAGCTCCGTGGACTTGACATCCTCCCACCTTAAGTTGTTGAAAGACAACTTAACTTACAAAAACATTTAAAATTTTCAAAGAATAACACACAAGAACTATACATTTCAAATATACTATAATTATTATATACCAACACTATAAATTTTAAGATTTTATATTGGAAGTATAACTTTTAAAGTTCAAAAAGTAAAAGAAATATTTACAAGTCCAGCTTTAGGGGTTTTTTCACAGTCCTCCCACTTTTAGTTTTTAAAGTAACAGGTGCAGTGTCATTCCTAAAAGATTCACTGGAAACCTCGTTGTTAGCATTTTCACGCGTAGTTTCCTTTTGACAGTCTTTAAACCAGGATGAGGAAACTTGAAGTGAGAAAATTCTCTGTACTGGTCGTAAAAGTTCTCCTTTAGATGTTCGCAATCTTACTAGTCTCGTAACACCATCTTTTCCAGGTAACAATTCAATAACGAAACCTAAAGGCCAGTCAGTACATTTCACATTATCACTTCCAATGAGCACAACTTCGCCAAATTTAATTTCTTGTCCATGTTTCTTGTGTTCATTTCTTTGAATCAAAAGTCCCAAATATTCAGACCTAAATCTTTTCCGGATATCAGTTATTAACTGTTGCCGATATTTTATTCTTTTGTTGAGAACAACTTCATCTACTTGATCTAAATCAGGAACACCAATTTGCCGGAAATCTTGCAAAAATGAGTTGTTAGGTGACAAAGGTATCGGACAGAATCCCTTTCTGACACATGACTAAGCGGTCTAGAATTTATAACCGACTCTGTATCACATAAGACAGTGACCATTTCTTCGTAAGATAAAAAGGCTTTTCCGAGAACTCTTCTTAGAATCTGCTTCATCACACCAACTAATCTTTCCCAGAAACCACCCCACCAGGAGGCAGTAGGAGGATTGAAAAGCCATTATATTCTTCGTATACTGCTAAATTGTGCAATGTCAGTCCAGTTGACCGATTTCAAATAATTTGAAGCACCAATAAAATTGCTTCCATTGTCACAGTACACAATTGATGGTCTTCCCCTTCTTGCGATGAATCTGCGAAAACTTTGAAGAAAGGCTTCAGTAGTTAATGATGAAAGGAGTTCAAGATGCACAGCTCTGAAGACAGCACACGTATATATGCAAATCCACTCTTTACTCCCTCCTTTTAAATACAGTGGTCCAGCTAAATCAAAACCGACGATCTCAAAAACCGCACCATCTTTGATTCTATTTTCTGGGAGTGATGCAGAGGAGGTAGTCACATTTCTTTTGGCGTGTCTTAAGCAAATAATACATTTTTATAATACTGATCGAACAGTTTTTCTCGCATTCAAAATCCAATAATGTTCACGTAGAATATTCAAGAGCATTTGTAATCCTGCATGTGGATTCTTTTTGTGTTCAGTCATTATCAATCTCTCGACGACTTGGTGATGAGATTGTAAAATGATAGGGGTTCTTGAAATCTTCTGAATCCTTTCGATATGTTATTTTGGTCTTCACTCTAAGGATTCCTTCTCCATCTTTGTAGGTTGCTAAAGAATTCAATTTCTTTCTGCTGACATCATGAATGAAGTATTCATCTTGTTTCATCTTGACAATCTTTAGTTCTGCTTGTTCTATTTCCTGATGTGATAATTCACCAGTGATTCGAGAAGTCGAATTCCTACAGTTGAAAATTAATCTTTTCATCCAAGCAGCCATTCGAAGCAACCGATCATAACTTGAAAAATAATAGTAGTATCTACTAATAGAGTCTTCTTTTTTGTCTTTACAGCTGCTTTCATTATTTTCTGTTTGATTTAAAGAGTATTCAAATGGAAGACTCTTGGAAGTTGGGTTTGTTTTTCTTCTTTCTTTCAAAACAGATTGTTCGTCAAAAACAGCTTTGGTAACTGGCCAGTTTTCCTGAGTTTGTAGAAGCCATTTGGGTCCCTCCCACCATCTACTGCATGAGAGTTGGTAAGCAGAACACCCTCTTTAAGGTAAGTCAGCAGGATTTTGTGCTCCTGGAAGATGCTTCCACAAGGTTGGATCAGTCAGTTTTCTTATCTCTTGAACTCTGTTATTGACAAAAACTGCCCAAAGTTCTTCACCCTGAATCCAACCTAACATAGTTTTGGAATCAGTCCAGTAGTGTTGCTTGACATTGTCCCACTGGAGTGCGCTGAGCACAGATCTGCACAATCGTGCTCCCACCGTTGCAGCCAGCAACTCAAGGCGAGGAATGGTGATGGTTTTAACTGAATCTCGTGGTATTTTAGGAATTTCTGTATGTTGTTCAATTTCATCAAGTATCTGGTGCCTTTCCTCTTCAGTCAGTCCATGTCTATCTGTTTCAGACTTAAGTTCTTCTACAATTTCTTCAATTAAATTACGCTCGTCTGGTATCGTATCAATTTTTTCCTCTTCATCTTCTTTCTCTTCGAGTTCCTCTTCACTTGTTGTTTCTTCCTTTTCTGTTATAGATTCCCTATCCACTATTCCTAATCTAATCATCTCTTCATTACTTCCTTCAGGTATCTGAAGTTCTTCATTTTCTGATCCTTCAATCTGTTCTGCAATCAACTGTTCCTTTCTTTCGTCTTCGAAGGATGTGCTTTCTTTTTCATGAGCTTCTGGGGCATGTAGCCTGTCGTCATCCGTCAAATCTCGACTGTCTGAATCAAACTTTGCTTCTTCTATTTCTTCCTCCGCTGATATGCTTCCTTTTGGTTTCATTTCAGCAGGGTCACTTATTCCTAAAACCTCTAGACTAAAAGGATCGGAAATAGTTGCTTCTCTTACAAATATCGAAATGACCATCATAGCAGCATCTTCTTTTTCAGAGGGTAAGTTAGTTTTCCCCATAATAGTCCATCCTCGATAGGATTCCAAGGCTACTAATCCACTAGACAGAACTCTTCTCTTTCCAGTAAAAAGCCTACCAGCAACATCTGCTCCAATAAGAACATCAGTTGGCCCTAAATTGTCTTCTATATCAAACATTTGTATATTCATAGATTTTAATTCATCAATCCATGGTACGTACGAAACAGAGGGAACGACATTGCAGATAATATCCTGATCAACTACATCAAAATTACAATTAACATTTCCATCTAAGCTTCCTAGTTCAATTTTATATACATTATGAAGCTCCTTGTTGATCCTTTCCCCTCCAAAAAGTGCATGAGACAAAAGTTGCTGCCGTAAAGGTGCTAAACCTAAAACTGATGCTATTTCTTTTCTAATATACGGCTTCTGAGATCCCGAATCATACATTGCTCTAACAGTTAAACTACAGTTCTTACTTTTTATTTTAACCTTCAAAGTCTGCAACAAAACTTGTGGAGATTTTGAAATACTTGCTAAATTTACTGCTTTATTCTGCTCTTTAATTTCTTTTTCTGAACTATTTGATGTAGACTTATTTGCACTTTTATTTTGATTTGACTCTGTAAACATTATTGCATAATGCATCTTATTACAGATAACACATTTTACAAAACATTGGCATTTTCCTACCCTATGTCCAGCTTTTAAACATTTGAAGCAGCAACCCTTATCGTTTAAAATTTTTAATTTTTCACTGTAAGGCATTTTTTGTGCTTTAAAGCAATTTGTCGACTCGTGCTTCCCACTGCAGAAAACGCACAACTTCTCTGCAGTAATAGAAGTGCTCAACAAACTAGCTGCAGTACACATTTTATCTTTATTTAATTTATTTCCATTTTTATATGATGAGTCATCCTTCAAACCGAAGCCAGTCATAGCTAAGTTAACTCTCGCTTCAGATTCCACTTCTGTTTACAAAAATTTTAATAAACTATCAAGTCTCTTTTTTGAATCGCTGCCGAGATCAAAATTTGAGCTTCGCTGCCAAGCTCTAAGAAAATCCTCGGGCATACAAGATTCAACCAATGGATAAAGTAAAGCTGCACTTTTATCAGTAGTAACACCAAGTGTTTCAAGCGCACGAATCTGCTGTTCTAAATTGTCATATAATGCACACAAATTATTCGAACAAAAATTTGAATTGGCATTCTTTAGAACTAATTTTAATAATTCTCTGACATAAACTTCTATTTGTAAATCATTACGAACAAATAACAAAGAGTGAAGAAGAAATTTATTGTGAGGAGCATTTTCTTAAAACCTATAAGAGAGATCAGACGGGAAGATTTATAGTTCAGTTACCCTTAAAGGAAAACGCAGAATCAGTGTTAGGAAGTTCCAAAGAAAATGCAATCAAGCGACTGAATGGTATCTGGAATAAATTAAACAAAAATAATACTATGGAAACCTTATATAAGGAATTTATGCGTGAATATGAAAATTTAGGTCATATGGAAGAAATTAAAAATGAAATTATGGACAAGGTGAACTATTACATTCCTCACCATGCCATATTCAAACCAGAGAAGACATACACCCCATTAAGAGTTGTCTTCGATGCTAGTGCCAAAACAACTAGCGGATTTTCTCTGAATTCAATTTTATTGAATGGAGGAATTATTCAGCTCTCTTCTTCATAGTCAGCAGATTTAGAAAACATAAGTTCGCATTTAGTGCTGATATCAAAAAAATGTACAGACAAATACTTATCGATCCAAATCAAAGAGACTTACAACGCATTGTCTGGAAGACAAGTGCTGATGCTTCAGTCAAAGTTTACAAACTGTCTACAGTAACCTATGGAACAGTGTCTGCACCATTTTTAGCTACCAAGACCTTAAAGGCCTTAGCAGATGAAGAAAGAAAAGACTTTCCTAAAGCAGCAGATGTGATTTGTTCGGATATCTACATGGACGATATTCTTTCGGGTGAGGCTACAATAGAAGATGCTCCAGCTTCAAAAAAAAAAAAACTCCAAGCTCAAATTTGTGAACTTTTCCTGAGAGCTGGATTTGAACTACACAAATGGGTTTCTAATAGCCCTGACCTGCTACAAGATCTATCTACATCATCCTATTCGTTTGATAAAGGACAAGATGTTGTTCCCGTAAAAACATTAGGTATGCTTTGGGATCCGAAGGTTGATTTCCTTACATATGAAGTAAAGATCAAGGATAAAGACTCTTTCTCAAAAAGGGAAGTACTCTCAGAAATTGCGAGACCCTTAGGACTTATTGGGCCTATTATTACCAAGGCTAAGATATTTATTCAAGGCCTTTGGAAAATAAAATTAGACTGGAGTGAACAGTTACCACCTGATGCAATGAAAGAATGGAAAAGGTTCTATCTGAAATTATCAGAAGTAAATACCTTAAAAATTCAAAGATATATTTTACTTCCTGTGACAGTGCGTATTGAGATACAGGGATTTTCCGACGCATCAGAACGTGCTTACGCATCTGTTCTCTACTTGAAGTGCTTCACCGAATCCGGACAGTTTAAAACTAGTCTATTGTGCAGCAAGTCTACAGTGGCTCCGTTGAAAACACTTACCATACCCAGGTTGGAACTGTCTGCCGCGTTACTGTTATCGAGATTAGTTAAAAAGTTTGTGACAATTCTACAATTACCCATTGATGAGATTTCGTTGTGGACAGATTCTACGACTGTTCTGGCGTGGATCAAGCCTGAGCCCTATAAGCTAAAAACATTTGTCAGCAACAGGGTTGCGGAGATCCAAACACTTACGGAAGATTACCACTGGAAACATATATGTTCTAAAAAGAATCCTGCGGACTTAATTTCTAGAGGGTGCCATGCAGATGAACTCTTAAAGAATGATATGTGGTTTTCTGGTCCAGATCTACAAACTGATGATCTAGAGGATAATCAATTCTTTCCAGACCCTACTTATGTTGACGAGCTAACATGTGCTGTGACTCTGACATGTAATAGCTATAATTCAGAATTTTATGATGAACTTTTTAATCTTACAAATAATTTCACAAAATTAATTAGAATTGTTAGCTTTATTTTTAGGTTTATTAATAATACTAAAGCTGAGGAGTGTCGTAATAAGGTGAGTAAATATTTAACTGCAGAGGAACTACACAGAAGTACTGAATTTTTAGCTAGAGTGACACAGTTGAGTGAGTTTAAAGCAGAAATTGATGCATTAAAAAAAGGTAAAGATGTTGCAACAACAAGTAAGTTAAAGGCTTTAGATCCATTCTTAGATGAGAATGCATTACTCAGAGTAGGAGGTAGACTTAATAACTCTGATTTACCATTTGAATCTAAGCATCAAATAATTTTGCCCAGTAAACATAAATTTACTAAGTTACTATTTGAACATTTACATAAAAAATTTCTGCATATTGGTGCTCAAGGTTTAGTACATCAAATTAGATTACAGTATTGGCCCATTAACGGCAAAGGTATTGCACGCAAAATTGTTCATGATTGTATTGGATGTTTTAGGCAAAGGCCTAGGGTGATAGAGCAGTTAATGGGAAATTTACCTGCAGAGAGAGTGACCCCAAGTGAACCATTTTTAAATTCAGGAGTAGATTTTTGTGGCCCTTTTCAAATAAAATTTAAAAACCAAAAGAAAGGTATATGTTAAAAGTTGCAGCGATTTTTTGTGTGTTTATTTCTAAAGCTATTCACATTTAGAGACGGTAACAGATTTAACAACTGAAGCTTTATTGCAGCATTAAAGAGACTTTGCCGCAGAGGCCGCATTGCAACATTAATGTCAGATAGCATCTAATTTCAAAGGCAAGCTTCAGAATTAAATCGTTTGAAAAAAATTGAATAATGGACCTTGTAAATTATTTGTCCTCAGGAAGCAATTCAGTGGAAATTTATCCCTCCTCGCTTCCTAATTTTGGGAGATTGTGGGAGGCAGGGATAAAATCATTTAAATCATCTTCAGAACACTAACTAATTGTAAAATAACTATCAGAAAATTTGATAATAATATTCAAATTGAAGAGCATACTTAATTCACGTCCATTAATTCCATTGTCAGACAATATTAATGAATATAAAGTTAACTCTAGGAAACTTCATAGTTGGACCCTATCACTGCAATGAGCCAGAAATTTTAGATGTTTCAGATAATAGGTTATCGTGGCAATATACTACCAAGTGTGTCCAAACCATTTAGAACGTTGGAGAAACTGACTATCTTAATCATTTACAACAACGAAATAAGTGGCAGTTTAAAAAGGATAATGTTAGAATAGGATGTTTGTGTTATTAAGGAAAATGATTTGCCTCCCTGCAGTGGGCAATGGAAGAATTTTAGAGCTAATCTATGAAGTGTGGTGGAAGATAAAGTGGTTAAATTGAAACATTTTTTTACGTTTATTTAAAATGTCTCTTACCATTAAAGATAATTATGAAAATTAAATTGTCATATATATGTACATAGAATTGTATTTACATATTTGTATGAATTTGTATATATTTGTAGGATTATTGTGTTCAATTTGTAAATAATTCATTTGAATATTTTCTATTTATTTTGAGTTTAACTTGTATATTTAGTGTATTTTGAAATATTGTGTATATTTCAACCCGAGGCGGAATATTACATTCAGGTATAAAGCGCGCCTAATAGCGCCACCTGTAAAATATTAAAATAATGTAACAGTCTAATGCTGTTGACAACAGCGGATGCACGAAACGAAACTGAATAAAAAGGCTTAGCATTACAAGAAAAATTTGCCTTTCATCTAAATCCTATTTACTGTCCTAATTTACGACGGAAACAATGATAAGTACTTCAAATTCAGTGCTCATGAAAAACAAAGCTTGATTTTTATTAACATTCATTATTCACTATGCATCCAATCAAGAATTAATGTTGTTTGCGTTTAAGGGGACGGTGGACACTATATAGCTTTTTCTTACTTATTTACTTAGAGTTCTGAAATTTTGAACACATATCTATTGAAACATTTCTATATGGAATATATTTTTTTTTAAAAAAAATTAACTCAATATTTTTAAAAAATTTTAAAATATATATTTTTTCATTTTTTTAAAAACGTTTCGTGCGTGCCAATTTTTTATTTTTTCACTTCATTTTACATTATTATTACTCAAAAGTACATTTACAACATAACGGGGTATTGTTTTTCTATTTCATTGAATAGTTTATTTATAGGAAATATTTTTGTTTAGGTTTACTTAATTTTCATCAGAATTTTACATTTTTTCAAAATAAAGTGACCTTTAACTATCTAAATGAAGTCGGAACATAAAATGGATACCAAGATTTATTTTAGTATCTATTAGGATACCATACTAAAAATTTAATAAGATTTACTAAAACATTAAGACGCATGGAACATTTTAAAGACATGTAAATCTGAAAAAATACAGTTTTGAGAAAAAGACATTTTAAATATATGTGTACATTTCCCTTTGATACTTGCTCTATTTATACCATACACTATTCATTTTATTAAAGTACAGACATATTTATGCATGTTTTTCACTTAAAAGTAAATTTTGAAGAGAAAATGATTAAATCTGAAGTCCTGATTTGACGAGTTAGAAATTTCAGGAATGTGTGCTTTCTAAATTAATATAAATAACTAGTTATTCACAACAAAAATAAATTGAAACTGACTTTTAACTATCTAAATGAATTCAAAGCATAAAATGGATACAGATATTTATTTTAGCATATATCAGGATACCGTACTAGAAATTTCATAAAATTTACTAAAAAATAACGACACGTAAATCTGAAAAAATATAGTTTTGAGACATTTTAAATATATGTGCACACTTACCTTTGATACTTGCTCTCTTTATACCATACTAATAATCTTAGTCAACAAGACAAATTTATGCTAGTTATTCACTTAAAAGTAAATTTTGCAGAGGAAAAAAATATTTAATGATTTCTATGTTCCACAGTTCATCGACAAAGAATTTGTCGCGTTAAAATTTTCAGGTACATGTACTGTCTAAATTAATATAAATAACTATTTATTCACAACAAAGATAAATTAGAATTTGTCAGAATCATATGTTTCACCTTCTTTCTAAATGATTTTTGTTTGATTAGATTTAGATAGTTTTGTCTAAATTCTTTTTCTTTTCCACTTCTCAGCACCTCTACTTTCGCCTCGAGCTATGCAGCGTTTATCACGTTTTTGAGCAATGTGAACAAATTCTGAGTTCAATTCATTCTGTTCTGCCTGCCCTAAGGTTATTCAAGCAGCCAAAATTGAACTCACGTATGGTAGAAATTACTGTCAATTCAAACCGCTTTTTAGAAACAAAAGTTTCTTTTGGGCAATTGTTACAAATAACACTATGACTGCTCTCATTTACATTCTGGGTTTTTCCAGAGACGTATCTTGCCAACAGTTCGTTGTTTGCAAGCCTTTGATACCCAGACAGTATTTTTTTCCAGAACTTGCTCTGACAACATTGTCTTCATTGACGAATGAGACTTTGGCTTTTCATTGTTAGCCAATGCCCTCTGATAAAAGCACCATGATGTCACGGCACTTATTATGCTTAGGTGCGTTGTCTGTCGATGAATTGTGGAACAATGAAGCAAATATTGCAGTTTTCATTTTCTGTACATCTGTGACACTTTCTTTCATAGCTTTCCTATAAAAGTTTGAATGTTTAAATATTGTGCTTTCTTTCAAGCTTCCCTGTTTGCGACCACCATTTGTGACACATTTACTTCGCCACTCTTCGACTTTATTGCGAAGTCCTGTCCCAAGTCTCTTTGCTACATGATTTAGACATTCTTCTTTAGAAATGTTCATACTGTCATTATATACATCTAATTCTAATAAATCTTGGTATGTTTTAGAATCACCATCTGACAGAACACTCATGTATCACATAACACAGTTTTCAACCGATCTCTTCCATAAAATTTCTGCAGCTGTAACTTCCAGGGCATTTGATGATCCCGTATAGTTTTCGCTGCATTCTGGCTTGTGGGCTTTGTACCATATGGAGAAATCAGCACAGTTTTCTCCAAAATCCCCTTTTGCAGTAGTGCATTCAGGACAATATTTCGAAAGCATCTCGTAATCAATGGCGAGACCAGTGAAAAATCAACAACTATACCAATTCCATATAGTGACGTATGTCAACGTTTCTGCCATGTGCCATCATACGAGACTGTGATATCAATAATATCATCATTCTTTCAGATGGTTATGCTAACTCATTATACTTTTGACGAATAATTTTGAGAGACATTTCAAGAATGTAATATTTGTAGGTCTGCTTCTCCTCATACAATTTAAGAAAAAATTTTGAAATTCTTTTTTATCCTTTGCATGAATGCCATTAGCCATGGAATAAACTTCCAATGCTGAGTGGCCTTTTCCAGTCCCAGTTTCCAGAAAAGCTTCAAAAAGCTTTTTATTTGCTTCAAAGCATTTGTCCACATTATCACGAGGGCTGGAAAATATGGAATTAAATATTTTCTCACTGTTTTGGCATTTTATTTCAATTTTTGATGAAAAGCCATAAGTAGCATTAGAAGTAACATCCAAAGAACACACATTGCATTCATCACATTTTGTGTTGGACGGAAGGGCAGACCACATATTGTTATTCATAATGGTATATGAATTTTATTCAATGGCATTGATTGTTGGTAGAAGGCAACGCTTTCAATTTTGTGGCACTAACATTTATAGTTTTTTTCTCTTCGCCACTTTCATTGCTTACACAGCTCTCAACACACACTGAAATAGCAGAATTCTATACTTTATTTTTCTCCCATCTCTTACTTATGTTGGAAGCACACAAACGGTTTCGTTTTGATAGCCAACCTTTCAATTTACGATATCGTCTATAACAGTATCCATTATGTAAATAATATATACAAACTATAAAGTATTATTACTTACCAGGGTTTTGCAGCAAAAAACTCACTGCAGAGGATACCAAGGAGTAGGCAGAGATCACAAATGTTGATAACAAATAACAACAATTCAACTCGTTAAACACGAGGTAGAAGTGTAAACAAAACGAGGCAAACAGCAGTTAACAGTTACAGTTAAAATCCACGAAAGCTAAAACGTAAAAATATTAATTCTAAAATAAATTAAAATGTAAAACAAATCGTATTTTCTCTTTGTTGACATGGTTGTTTACATATTTGGGTCCCTTTAAATTTTTTAAAAGCCTATAACTTTTTAATAAATTAATTTAGAGACATACGGGTTTGTGCATATGGTTCATTAAAGTAAGCAACATCTCAATATAACCAAAACTAATTTCTATTTTTTGGTCAATTTTTGCCAATTTGAAGGTCCACCGTTCCCTTAGTCGCGCTTTAATCTCCTAACACTCGAGCCCGTACGTGCGTCGAATTATCGCATTTTTAGTCTTATAAATTAAAATTTATTCATTAATTAGCTTTATAATTTGACACAAAAATTTCGTAGCTGAAAAAAGCATGCGGGGTTTGACATTTTAAATTTAATACCTATTTTTACTGATATTCTGATAAATATTTTTATTGTCTCACTTTGGATACTGTATTAATCCTCAAGCTCTTTAAAATTACACTAGAATCAACCTCCTAGTTAAACGAGTGTTCACGTTACACTTATTTATAGCCATACATAAAGATAATCCATAACAATCACGTGCATGTACCTACACTGTACGATGACGTCATAAGCAAAACAAATACTATGCGACAAACTCTTACAGATATTATCTATCTGTTGTGGGGTCAACCATTCTTTTCACATTATTAGTCTCGTAGTTTTTAGCGATTCAAATCCGACGCCATTTTGTCACACAGGAAAATTCGAACGACTGTCATTGGAATGAGCGGAAAGACGTTTTAACTTCAATATTTTTTGACTGAGAGATACCCATCGGCTTCAAATCAAGACCGCAATATGAATAAAGCAAAGAGTGAAGTTCTTTATAACTCTCCTGGCCCTGGCCATGTCCTCATAATTAATGTCACCCAATTGTGCTAAGTCTATCGCTAAAATCCGTGATAAACTTTCAGCAACAAAATTCTATTTTCCGAGAACATGACGCAGGTGTGTCGTGTACTGACTTATAAACTCAAAATTTCTAATCTGACTCAACTTTTTGTCGGCATGCATAAATAAGCAGTTTATTGTCATTGTAAATGACGAAATTTCGACCCTCAATCATGTACAGAAAGTGTTTTATGATCGTGTAAATGGCTAATAATTTCCTATCCTAAGTACTGTATTTCTGCCCAGAATTGTTCAATTTACGTGAAAAAAAATAATGGTTGTATTTCTTGAATTTGTTGCAAAACCGCTCCTGAAACAAAATCTGATGCGTCTACAACAAGAGATAGTTTTGCGTCTGGTAAAGGATGCGCTAAAAATGAAGCATCTGCAATTTCTTTCTTTACTTTTTTAAAAGCAGTTTTCTCGTTTTCAGTCCAGAAAAGAGGTGTTTTATCCTTCTTGGACTTTCTCTTAGTTAAGTCATTTAAACACGATTGCATCTTAGCTGCATCCTTTAGAAACTTATGATAAAATTTTATCATAGCCAAAACTCTGCATAATAGTTCAACAAATTTCGGTAAAGAGAAATCCAAAAGTGCCTTGACTTTCTCAGGCACCGTCTTAATACAATCTTTGGAAATCAAGTATCCCAAGAAATGCCCTTTGGATGCTCCGAAAACACATTTATTCAAGTTAATTAAAAGACCGAAATCGCTTAAGCGCAAAAGACCCCTATCCAAGTCCAACCTATGATGTTCCTCCGAGTCTGAAAAAATGAAAATGTCATTCAGGCATGTTATGCAAAAATCTAAATCACGTACTACGTTATCTATAAAACTTTGAAATGTTTGTGCTGAATTACATAAAAGGGCATAAATATCTACTCGAAAAGTCCTTTCGGTGTTATAACCGCTGTTTTGGGAATATAAAAACCCTCAATAGGTATTTGGTTGTATGTCTTCACTAAATCCAGTATCGTAAATACTTTCTTGCCATGTAAGTTATGAGAGAAATCTTGGATATGTGGTATTATCGATCAGGGACAGTACTAGCATTTAATCGACTGTAATCCCCGAATTTTCGGTACTCTCAGCCTTTCTTTGGATCGATATGTATGGGGCGTGCCCACGGACTTTTGGATGGTGGAATAATACCCTGTTTTAATAACTCTGAGAATTCCCTTTCAACCATATTATGTTTTTCGGGTGATAACCGCCGTGCCTTTGAAATTACTGGTGGTCCAAATGTCTCAATGCAGTGTGTCACTCTATGTGGTCTATGATTATTTTGGACGGAATTTAGGGTTCCAGGATATTTTACCAATACTTCTTGATAAGGATTCTGAGTAGAAACTAATGTTCAATCCAATGTTGGTCCAGGACAAGAAATTCCGTCGTATACCAGTGTGGTCAAATTATGGATCAATCATCGATTTTTAACATCGACTATCAATCCAAAACTCTCCAAAAAATCTTCACCAATTATAGGATGCGAGTTCTCTGCAATTATAAACCTGAAAGAGAATCTAATACGCAACCCGATTCTAGTTCTAATTGCTTTAAAACCAAGGTTCGAATCTGAGAACCATTTTCTGCATATAAACATATGCCACTGATTTCGCTGGCTGAAGCCAGTCTTTTTAGAAACCAACTAACGGCCGAACCGCTGTCCACAAGAAATATGAGAACTGAAAATTTATCATAAATAAAGAGGCGACTATGCGTGTGGCTACCATCCGTCGTCGCTGCAGACGAGCCAGTTAGTTTTCCGAATGCTGACAAGGATTTCTGCATTTACGTGCCTTTGACGTTTTTCTGAAAATGATAATGATACCAACATACAGTACTTAGGTTTTCAGGGGTTTGACCTGAAGATTGTGAACTTCTATTCCTCCGCCAGCGAAACGAGCTTCTCGCTTGTTACTTAGAGAGTCTGTCTTCGCTAGCGCTTAAAACCGAAATTTCGTCACGCAATGCCTGAATTGATACAGAGTCTTTCTCTTGAGGAATTTCTGACACCGCTTGAAGATAAAATATTTCACAAATTTTATCAGCAACCATAGCTAACTCACCTAGAGATTCTTTACAAATCGACAAAATGTGTTGAACATATATGGGCAAATGTTGTTGCCAAAAGGTACGCAACACGTTATCAATTAGTTTTCTAGCAGATAAATTCTAGATTTCAACTAATAATTGGGATGATAGCTTATCACCTAATTGTAAATCCTGTAAAAGCAACTTTAACTGCGCCGATTTTGACTGTGAAAAAATTTCAATGATTTTCGATTTCAATGTATCATAAGCTCCAATATGAGGAGGATTACGAATGATACCACACACTACAGACAAAACCTGTCTAGACACCAAGAAAGGATATTTAGTTTCCTCATTTGAAGTTTCCGCTGTCACGAATTATGATTCAAGCTGACGGAATGAAGTTTCTGGGACACTCTCCCAAAATGGAGGTTTCTCTGAATGCAACCCGAGAAAGTTCAAGACTTAAGCCATCGGGCTTTTCCTCCATATTATCCTCCATTTAAAAATTTTCAACAGTTACGAACTAAACTTCAAACACAAATTAATCAAATATAAAATTCAATACAAACAATTCACAAGAGAAAATATTTGAAAGTCGCAAGTTGAAAAACCTTTTAAACTTTAAAATTTAAGAGAAAAATATTTCACCTTATTTCGAAATTGACCAGTAGCAGGATCATTGCGAACTCCAAACACCGCAAGAGTCATAAAAAGTCGGTCAAAAGAAGAAACCAAAAATTTCTCACCATACTTCAGAAGAAAAAATATCCCTACGAGGCTGCGATTACCCAAGCATCAGTAAGACCCATCTTCTGATCATATCAAGCAATAAGCAACAAAGGAACTTATAACGTCCGGCGTAACCGCTTGTCGAGAGGTGTAATGAGACGTACCTCCTGAAGTGAAACTAAACAAGTTTATTCCATACCAACAGAAGACACTTAGACAGTGAAGATTGTTACTGGTATTGGCAATTATATACAAATAAATATGAACACACGGTTGATGTTAATATGCAAGTATTTACATATGAAACAAATTATATAGGTGGACTGCTTGCAAACAAGCTCAGTGAGGTTCAATTTTGTAGGATGCCACATATCTATTATTCCGGGGCATAAGAGGTTGACTTTAATATTTATAGAAGTACACTGTTCAGCAGCTGTTTAACTAACTGAGTATGCACTAGGGTGGGACGAAAATAACTTTTTTTCTTTTTTCAACTTGTATTAGTGCGCAAAAGCTGACTTTTGATGCAAAAAATAAACAATAATAAAATTTGATAGCAACCGGAATATATTATGAGGTGCCGCAAGTACGATAAATTTTCTCAAAATTGAAAAATTTTGCTTTTGTTCAAACTTTTTCTCTAATTTCTCATTCGCATTAAAAAAGATCAAATTAAATATTTGTAATTTTTATTCCTATTCCTTTATATTAATATTAAAAACGTTTTTAGGGTATTTGAAACCTATTGAGAGTATATAAAAAAATATTGATTATTAGCCAAAAACGTGCAAGAAATCGGCTATGAATAAAAAGAGAAAATGTTGTTTCTCATCTGGAATTATTTCTCTGTTATACATTTAACTGACGAAAAACGCTTACAAGTACTTACGCATCCTCGCAATTGCTGTTGTGTCGCAAAATGTATTTTGTGTTTTGACAATCAGCCGATAATCAATAAAGTTAACGGGGAAGAATTTTTCTGCTGTGAGGTGGTACTTGTATGTGGAGCGAGTTCTTGCCAGCTCAATAAATTTAATATTTCTATTTTCTTATAGCCCATATTTTTTGCTTATACTAACGATAAAAAAAAGAGCAGTAACAAATGTATATATTTTCCTTAGATACGAATGAAATTGGGCATGTTAAAATATCTGTGTAAATATAGGTCGTTTTTGCTTAGTTTTATCGTTAAGGATATAATATTGAGCATTTGTTTATAAAAGAACCTCTTGCCCTTGACGAATTTGATCCAAAATTTGATGCATACTTACAATTTTGAAGTAAATACCAAATATCATCACTTTTATTCATTGTATTTTTTTAAAATTTTCTTGTTCACGTACAAACAGACAGCTCCAGTTCCAAAAATATTTCTTTTGGACTGAAGAAAGTCTACAAAGTGAAAAATCCCAAATTCTATAGGTTGAATTTTTTAATTAATGCAATACTTTCTCTATGTATCTGCTAGGTTGAGAAAAGAATGACTGAAGAAATAGCAGTGAAGTATTTAAGGTAAGTGGCCACCGAGTCTTAAAATAACTTTTTCGCCCCTTGAGGTCATTAGTGCCTTTGAAAATGTAAATGGTACCCAGTGAAAACGCTTTTCTTTTTGCTTTAACATATTGTGCATTCAAAAGTGACAAAACCTTACTGACGTTTAGTCTCCGTTATGCGTCAGGGTTATAGCTGTAAACAACTATATAGACAATTATACCACTTCCCTTCGTTGCTATGCCACTGAGAAACAGACGTGTAGCAAAATAACATTCTTAAGACAAAAATACTGAAAAGACTTGCTGAAAGTAGTATCTATGACATGAATCCGCAATGCACATCAGGTGATCAGGGATGGAATGGATGGATTGGGGGCCACCAACTGTGATGCTGATTTTGTTCCGCAAAAAAATTCGGGCGACGAGATATTTGACTGAGCCCGTGGGTGTTTGTCCATCAACTGCTTCACGCCACGGGGGTGAATATTTCAACTATGCTTAACAGCAAGACCGAACATTTTGACTCATTTCTAAGAAAAACAATTATTACTCTCCTTTATAAGTCGATAGTAGAAGAAAAAAGTCATAAAAATAATAAAGATTGTATTTTTTGATCTGGCAAGAGCTCGCATCTCTAGCAAATACAATATGAAAGCACTAATCCTTCTCCGCTTGAAATATAATATTTCAAGATAAAAAAAAATATTAATACGAATACACACATTCACGTGCCATTATAAATCAAAATGTAAGCAATACACAAGCAAATACTAGAATAACGAACAAAGAAGTTAACTTTATTCATCATCTTTCATTGGCAAAACACAAAATACATTTTGTTACGTAATAGTGAACAATGGTGGCGAGTCGGGGATGCTTCCTCCCCACATCTCCGGGAGAAATGAAACTCATTTTAATCCCCAAAAACGAAGAATTATAAAAGAGCAAAGGAATCCGGCGAAACCAGCAAATTTTGTAGCTAAATTTTTAAATTTTTTGTCTACCTTCTATACTCCCAGATACTTTTAGTTGTCTATAATTTTTTTCCACCGCGCACCCCCCACACCACTTATAACTTCCAAACGGAGCTACTGATGCTAATAAAAAGGATGCATAAAGTACTTGCAAGCGTTTTTCGTCAGTTAAAAGTATAACAAAGAAATACTTCTCAGATTAGAAAACAACATGTTTTATTTATCCATATCCGATTTCATGCACATTTTTGGCTAATAATCAATATTTTTGCATACTCACAATATGTTTTAAACACCCTATAAACGATTTTTCTATCAATGAATAAAAGGTACAAACTGTTTAATTTGAGCTTTTATTCTGTAAATGAGAAATTAGAAAAAAAGTTTGAACTAAAGCAAAATTTTTCAAATTTATGAGAAGTTATCGTACTAGCGGCACTTCAAAACATGTTCCGATTGCCATAAAATTTTATTTTTATCCTTTTTGCATCCAAAGGCAAGTTTTGTGCACTATTACAAGTTTTTTAAAAAATTTTTCTACCCTAGTGTGCACTTACGCGTTCCACAGCTTTGAAGTCTGCAACAGATGATACATATACTATAAAAGCTCCACCTCGCTTTTCAATCAAAAGCACAGCTGCTTGTGACAAAAGAAAAGCTCATTTGCATTTCATTTGTATCAAAGATTTTATCGCAGGCTTTTTTATTTGCATCGAAATCACAACATACAGCAGAATTCTCTGCAGCATTGCTAACCAATATATCGATCCCACCATAGTTTGCAACGGCGAAATCTAACAATAATTTTCTGTCTTCCTGTTTACCTACATGGCAAGGAATTCCAGACGCATTATCACTTATCGAATTTAAGTCTGAAACATCTTTGACCACGTTCTCTTTTTTCCGTATATTTACGACAACAGACCCTCCATCGTTTCCTGAACGTTTGGGAACGCAGAGACAGCAGAAACTTTTCCTGAATGTTTCCCTTGTAGTTTCGACGTGTTCCATATTTTGCAGACTTCAAAAGATTCAAACTGCTCATTTTGTTAAAAGCACTAAGAAACATCGTTGAATAAAAACAAAACAAAATTAATTGCACTCCTTATAATCAAATGTCTGTGATACTCACTGTGTGAAATGTGTTGTGATAAAATAATTACAGGTTCGCTTTAAAATACAACATAAAAACTTTATTTTCCTCAAAGAGTAGTTTACACAGGCGCCTCAATCGCAGTCTAATTGGTTCGTCTGTGACTTTAAAGCGTACGTCATGAGAATTTTTCTGTTGGCAATTTATCTCTTACACTAAGTCAATATTGTCGCGCAATAAAATTTTGCGCATGCGTAGAAAGACCGACAATGGCAAGTTCTTGTCTCGACGTGGTATTTACTTTAGAAATATTTCTTAAGCAGGTGCAACAACACATAAAACACAACTCACGTCTGAAGACATCAACTTTAAAGTACAAATAGAAAAAATTTCATGCTAAGCGAAAATTATGCATTACGAGATTTCACAACAAACGAAAAAGAACTATGTACACAGTCGTGTTTTTCACGGATCTAGGAGTATTATAAACTGTACTAAAAATATTAAGAATTAGTTCTAAAAGACTTATTCTGTCTAAATATATAATGTTCTAAAACTGGTACACATTTTGTGTACTAAAACAATGACTGATCGTTCTGTGTTGCCTTCCGACAACTGTTTTTTGAACAGTCTCGAACCCAAACGTTGCGTAAGGTCCATTTTTTCGGGGTTATAGTTCTGTTCTGCAGTGTTTTGATTTATATTTCCTGTTGATTAAGATTTTAAATTCAGATCTGCTTTATAATGGAGCGGTTATAGAAAAAAAGAATTTAGGGCGTCTCACATTCTTCTAAAATTCCCTTATAAAAATACAAGAATATTTTTGGAAAGTATTATATGAAATAAATTAATTTTGTGGCTAACTGAAAAATTCCATAAATCTCCACTGTCAGATTGTTTTTATTCACAAATCAAGAATTCCATACATCTGTATGGTGTGTAATATGTCATTCAAAACTAACAGTATGAAGAATGTATGAACTTGATTTTGATTAGTGTTTGTCTATAGTTTCTAAGTTTTTTTCCGATTGAAAAAGTAATTGATTTTAACTTGCTAAAAATTTCAATTTTTACGAGAAAAATATAAATTTTCAATTTACAATTATTTAGTGAAAAGAAACTTGGAATAATGAAAATGGCTATTAATTGTTACTAACATCATGAAAAAATAAAATAGTAGGAGAAACTAGGGATTCTTGACCATACGTGTTTTTCTCAGATTGTGAGATAACTGGTAATTTGTGTGTACCATTTTTATTTGACTTTTGGTCATATGATCTATTGGAGGGGGTATTCATTCCAAGCTGAAAAGTGCTCGTAATGATGTAGGTAAATATATTTTTGGGGTACAAAAGTAAATTTTCACTTTTTCATTCCTCAGTGGATATGAAGTTTACTATGTAATATATGATGAATTTTAATATTTCGGATCTTTAAGCATACTTCTAGCTTTAATTTTATATACGATGTTATGCAGAATCTTAATTCTAAGTGGTATAGTTTTTAAATTATTTAAAAAAGTCTAGTTAGGGATACTTGACCCCAAAAAGTTAGGGTTACTTGAGCCGAAAAAGTTAGGGACACTTGACACCTTAAAAGTTAGGGATGCTTGATCCTATCAAAATCTGTTGCAGCTCCGATGTCGTAGCCGACTGAAGCACATTTTGTGTTTGGGATCAGTTGTCTGGTGTGTGGAGGTAGTTGGCAAAACGGCAACTGAAATGCAGAGAAAAATTATTTAAAAATTATTTGTTAGTAATTATTTACTGAATAAAATTTCATTTTAATATGATAATTTCAAATGTATATAATTTTTTTAGCAATAATTTTAAAAAGGATTGAAATTTATTCAATCTATTTTCTCCTAGCCTGAAAGAAAGTTTTATTTATTTATTTATTATTTGAATAAAAATTTTTGATCGAATTTTTTGTCATTGTTTGGTTTTATTTAACGTTTCGCCATTTCTATTGAGTTTGTCTTTCTTTCTTGATTTCAAATTTCTCTTAAAATATATTTTTATTCTTTTGCTTTTTTCAAAATATCAGAAGAACTAAGTAAGTCCATTAAGCTTCTCTACTTCTATCTTTGTACAATATTTTTGGATGCTTTTTCATTTTAATTCTATTCTCTTATTTCTAATTTTCCAAAACCGGCAATTCTTCAACTTGCTAATGGCACTGCTAGGTTCCTAGCTCCACTGCCGTTATTTTTATCATTGAATTAAATTAAAATTTTAATTCTTTATTAAATTTTGAACTAATTTAATTCAATAACTAGATTAAATTTAATAACTAGACTAATTTAATTTATTAACTAGATTATACAGTCGAACCGCGATATAGCGAACCCGGGATATAACGAACTCTCGGTTACAGCGAACCTTTTGCATGGTCCCAACTGAAGCCCTATGTTAATAATGTATTTTCATACGTTTACAACGAACAGCAAACACTAGAGACTCGGTTATAGAGAACTGAAAATTTCTAAAACTTCAAACTTTTCACTTGGCCAAAGGGACATTCTTTACTAAATGTGGTCTAGTCAACCCAACTTCTACAAGAGTTACCCCTTTTGCATGAAATACTCTGGTCCAGAGACCACATTCCTCGCCTATTGTACCATTGTTAGAGTCGCTGCTAACCCAATAAGTGGGACAAAGGAACGGCAATAGGCAAGGCTCTTTACAGTTTCTACCCCCTCCTCCCCCGGTGGACACCTGCCAACCAGGGAAGGGGAGGGACTTTCTGGTCAGACGACCTAGGAGCAATCACGTGTTTTCTCTGCCATTTTAGTTTAATTGCTTATCATTCCGTGAACTTTGCAGTGACCATGGCTGACGTTGGCAAGCGAAAAGCTTTTTTCTATCGAGGATAAAGTTAAGTTAATTCGAAAATTACAAAACGGCGAAAGTCAATCAGCCATTTGTAAAGAATTTTCCCTGTCTAAATCAACTGTAGCCACTATCTGGAAGAATCGTGACTCTATCATCTCTGCATATGAAAAAAACATAATCAGATGCAAGATGTTGTGAAAGGTAGAAAAAGAAAATGTGGAAGAGACCTTATTTATGTGGTTTACTCCACAGAGGAGTAGAAATATATATACCTACAACGGGCGCCATTCTAAAGGCAAAGGCTAATGAATTTGCAGAACTTTTTGAAGACAAGAGCTTTCTTTGTTCCAATGGATGGCTGGATAGGTTTAAGAAGCGGCACAACATTAGGAGCGGCAAAGTTGTGGGTGAAGCCGCTAGTGTTCGCTCTTCCGATATCAATCACTGGATGGAAAATGTTTGACCGGACATTATTCGCAATTACGATGAATGGACATTTTCAACGCCGATGAAGCAGGTTTGTTTTGCAAGCTCACTCCATAGCAAACTTTAAAGTTCAAAGGAGAAAAATGTGTCGGTTGTAAACTCTCAAAAGTAAGGATAACCATTCTGATCTGCGCCAATATGAAGGGTTCAGAAAAACAGAAGCTGATTGTTATCGGAAAATCTCAAAAACCAAGGTGCTTCAAAAATGTGAAGAAACTCCCGGTGCATTGAAAGTCAAATAAAAAGGCTTGGATGACGTCGGATTTATTCCAGAAATATCTTCGACAGTGGGATAAGGAACTAGCTAAGAAGAAGAGGAAAATCGTTTTATTAATAGACAGTTGTAGTGCCTATATTGAGCCAAGCAACTTACAAAGGATCAAAGTAGTCTTTCTACACTTTCCCAACACTACATCAGTTTTGCAACCGATGGATCAGGGAGTAAACCGTAGCCTGAAGTGTCATTACCGGAAGCAGCTCATCTTGCTCATTTTGGAATGCTATGATAAAAACAAAGACTGTGACATTTCTCTTCTTGATGCTGTTGTTTTACTCGAAAAATCTTGGAGATTGGTAACAGAATCCATTATCAGAAATTGTCTTAGTCGTGTCGGTCATACAAAAACACAGCAGACGGAAGATGACAACCTTCCCCCTCTCTAAATGACTAGAAAAGCACGGAGTGAATGCTTTTTCGCAAAATGAAATTGAACATTTCGAATGTTGTGACGACGATGTCATTACTTCTTCGGAAGTGAGTAAGGAAAATATCGTGGCATTAGTAAATTAAAAAAACAACTATTGTAGATTCGTCTTCAGATATGGAGACGAACCACGGCCTTCAATTGCAGATGCAAAAGCAGCTGCAAACGTTTTCAACATTTTTTTGCCACAGAAAACATCGACGTGCTGTGGACCTGTTTAAAATAGTGGATAAAAAGATTGACGAGTTGTATATAGAATTGAAAACTTTTCAACCAATAATAACATATTTTTTCAATGTAGTGGATTAGCAAATAAGTAAAAAAAGGTAAATGATTAGTTTGTTTATTATAGAGTATATAATTTAATACTTTATTTGTCCCTAATTACTAATGAAAATATTATGTTATTAAAAAGTTTATTATAGAAGTAGTATCTTAGCATGTCATTGCATTTTTTTGCAAATACGGATACAGCGAACCTCGGTTAAAACGAACTTCTAAGTCGGTCCATTGAGGGTTCATTATACACTCTGTCCCAAAAGTTTATAGACTCTAGTAAAATATATGTTTCAGAAAAACGGAAAGGCATACAAACACCAATTACAATTATGTTTATTCAAACCATAAGCGACTTATATTCAATGAAATATTTAGAGAAAATAACAATATGTATTTGAATTATATAACAAAATTGAAATATTAGGTGTCCCAAAAGTTTATAGAATATATGACATTTCAAAAAAAGGTGATCAATACAATATTCTTAATAGTTTAAAGTCTTTCCATTTTTCAGTATTACATCGTATACACGTTTTTCCATCGACATAATTAAAGTTTATGATATCTCTGGTTCCAAGTTGTACCATGCACTTTCAATGGCTGTTTTCAAGGCATTCACTGAATAAAATTGCCCTTCATTCTCATATACCTTCCGAGACACAATGCCCCACACATTCTCAATTGGGTTTAGATCAAGGCTCATCGGTGGCCACTCAAGAACAGTAACAGTTTTCGAGTTCAAATAATTTTTCGTAGAAATGGAGGTATGGATGGGAGCATTATCATTCTGATATTCTTAATTTCGCTTCCCTGTGTTTTCTACAAATGAAATAAGATGATTTTCTAGTGTTTCTATGTATTTAGGAGAATTCTTTCGGCCATCTAAAATGGCCAAACCGACTTGATCATTGAAACCGAAAGCCGCCCACACCATCACAGATCCACCACCACTTTGCCTACTGAGAAAGCTTCCGGGATCTTTTCGGAAATCATACCAATATTTGATATTCTAGTCAGGTCCATCGAGGTTCCATTTTTTTCATCACTGAAAAGGACAGCTATCCATTTATCACCATATGACATGTGATTACGAACTCATTGTAGTCTCTTACTAATGTGAAACTTTTAGAGCGGTGATCTGCGAGCCATTTTACGTGGATCATATAACCAGATTCTATAATTCATCTACAAACAGTTTTCTTGGAGATTTGCGACCGGGCAGCCCTAGTAATTTCGCGAATCGACATTTTCTGACTTGAAACCATTCTTTGTATCCATTCTATCACTGCGAATATCCGTCAAACGTGGTCTTCTGGAAGGAGTTTTTGACTCATATGGCGTCTTACGAGTTAATACACGATAAATAATACTTTTAGAACGATTGAAATGTTTTGATATTTCCTTAACAGTCTTGTAGAGAAATTTCAAAAGCAGAATTTTACTCACTTCTTCATTAGAGAGCTGAGACGCTTTAGGCATCTTGAAACGCAGAACAAACGACCGCTTTCCTTTTCTTACAACGTATTTATTAGGCTCCGAATCGACGTCATGATTACCGATACCATATTTGCATGAAATTGCATTTGTCTATTAACTTTTGGGACAGGTTATTTCTGTTTATTCTACGATTTAAAAATTGGCATTAAATATACGGGGTAGAAGTGCTGTTTTTTAAATATAATAGACATAACATATCTATACAATAAGTTGTATCGAAATACATCATATACAACACAAAATATAGGCAAAATACAAGATTCTATAAACTTTTGGGACAGAGTGTAAAAGGGTTTGACTGTATTAATAACAACTGCATTATGTAGATTCCATGTTATTTTTTAATTACTTTCATTTTAATGTTTTTCGATAATAAACTCCTGTAATTCAGTAGTATTAACCTAATATCTGAATTTCGCGTGCATACAAATTATCAAAAGAATTTAAATACTCTTTGCAGATAGGGTCAAAAATCCCTACCCATAGAGTCAAGTATCCCTAGCTTAGGGTTAAGTATTCCTAAGGTTAGGGATACTTGACCCTATGGATTAAAAATATTTATAAACAGTAGATATCTTTTAATAAAAACGAAATTTTTAATCTACAAAACTCTTACTAGACCTGTTTTAGCACATATATCAGAAACTTGGACAATTAAGCAGGAAGAAACTCTTATTGCTACTTTTGAAAGGAAAATACTACAAAGTATTCTTGATGCTATAAATGAAAATAATATATGGAAGAAGAGATACAGTTTGAAAGTGTTCAAACAGCCTAAAATTTCAAATAAATAAAATTAATGGAATGAAATGGATGATAGAATGAAATGGATGGGCCATTTAATCCGCATGAACATGAACAATATTGTTAAAAGTGTTCGAAAATATAAAATGTCTGGAACTAGGAAATGAAGCAGACAAGTTTGATTTCTCTTTAGATATGAAAAGAACTGGAGATCAAAGATCAGAAATAAGTAATCCTGTAGACACCTTCTAAAGAAGTCAATTTTACAACTAGACTGTCTGGTCAATATATATTTAATATTCTAACAAAATATCAAATATATACATTATTTAAGAACTAGAATATTTATTCTTCAAAATCCGGAACATTAATAGGAGGCAATTTTCTTCAAGGGGAAAGTCTACATAATTCCCTAGAACATGAAGGCAGACTTCAAGAGTGCTGCCCGGTTTGGTAAGATGGTTTGCGACCGACATTCAGCACCCATATGTCCAACTTCCGGCATCGAATAGGTCGAAAAAGGAACACATCCCCACCTTCGGTGAAAATATTGAAGGATAAAAACTGGAAAATTATAAATATAAAAACATTTTAAAAAAGAAAAAAAGAAAACATATAAGGACAAATAATTTTTGTTTTGAAAAGTTCTTTCGCCGAAACAAAAATCGTGAACAATAGAAGAAAATATAAAGCCAAGATGAATATCATAATAAATGCATAATTTTAAGAGCCATTTTTTTAAGAATCAGGTAGGCTTGCATAGTTGACATTTTTGATTTTGCTGAAATTTTCAGGACACGTTCTTGATGTAAAACTATTAGACACGTGTTTTTTTTATTTTGCAAAAAAATCCTATAGTTTTGGAGGTCCAAAATTGAAGATCGTCCATTATTTTAAGAAAAACATACCATTTTACATAAGGCAATACTTTTTGTGCCAAGAGGGAACCATGGCGTTGGTAATTATTTTGTGTTCTTCTGCTTCCGCACTGACTGTTAGGACATAAAGACTTATGGTTGACTTTTGTCACCTAGGCCAAAGGTCATTCAAAATTCGTCGAGAAAAGGCTTTTCTTTCTGAGACTTTGATCGTCAAAATCTTCTTTTGGCAAAAGTGAACCACAAAGGTTTATATTTCAGAGAATGCATACTAATGAGAAATACCAGAAAGGAGCTAGACATATGTGGTTGACTTTTGGAGTACGGAAATATTTGACCTTGAAATTGCGAAAAACACAAAATTGCATGATGTTAGAGGGCATTCACTGCTTGTGCCAAGAATGACCAGGTATGAAATTAGCTGGAAAAGAAGCCTTAAATATAGCAGAAACAAAAAAAATTCACAGATCTATGGTAACTTTTTCAAGTTTTATATAATGCGGCTCTATACTTTGTACTGAACATGTGTTTTGTGGCACTTGTTAAAAAACATCAATTGCTTTTATTTCAATATTTATTACTATTTTATGTAAAAATATTATATCAAAATTTATTTAATTAACTGAATTGCTCTCTGAACATAATAAACAATTAGAACAAATTGAAAACTGAATACTGCAAATACGCATCGAATACCAAAAGTCCTTATTTCCATATTCCCAAACGATTGTTCTTGTCGCATTTATAAGCAATAATTATTTGATCAATGTGCAAACTAAATGCGTTATTTCCATATAGCTGTGCATATCCATAGAAAATGAATTTAATGTTTACCTTTTCTTTTTTTATCTCTTTTTGGCCATAAACAATAATAATATAGATATGAACTTAAAAGATTCCTCACTTGTTCAGTGATGTCATTTAAATCATCACTAATGACATCAACATGTTCCAGACCTGGACTTGGTGGTTTTAATGTTCCACCTTTATGCAGAGCTGACATCCTGCTGAAGAGGCTTCTGATTTGTGAAGAAGTCGTGTACTTAAAAGGTTGACATCGTTTTCTTCCAGTTGGATCTATCTGTTGTCTCATTTCCTTCACTGTATTTTCTGGTGAGGATTTTACACCAGATTTGTCTCCTTTCATAAAGATGTTATAAATATATAGTTCTTGTTTGTAAGAGAAATGTGTTCTTTTTCTATTTGGAAATGCCGAGGCTCTTCTAAACACATTCAGAATTGTAGTATTATTTGCGAGGTTTTCAGGCTAATTTGCTACAATGGGAGATCTGCCAGTGGATGCTTTAAGTGTTTCAGTATATCTAAAGCGTACTTTGTCCAAGGTGCTGCTGATCTTGGTAAAGTTATGATTCCCAGGAGTTAAATGCTTTTCTAGGGAGGCAACATAATCAACAAATAAGGAAACAGAAATGATAACGCTTTGTTGCAACATAAATATTTTAGCTGTTAAATAATTTACTTTAGACAAGCCCATTCCTTCTGTTACACAGATAGCATTGTATAATACAAAGGAGGTATAATATAAAGTCTAATATTGTATAATATAAAGGAGGAGTTTAAAAGGAGGTATTGTCATACAATGAGTATTTGCAGTACTCAATTTTCATTTTGTTCTAATTGTATATTATGTTCAGAGAGCAATTCAGTTAATTAAATAAATTTTAATGTAATATTTTTACATAAAATAGTAATAAATATTGAAATAAAAGCAAACGATGTTTTTTTTTTCAAGTGCCACAAAACAAGTGTTCAGCACAAAGTACAGAGCCGCATTATTTAAAACTTGAAAAAGTTACCATAGATCTGTGAATTGATTTTGTTTGTGTTATATTTAAGGCTTCTTTTCCAGCTAATTTCATACCTGGTCATTCTTGGCAGAAGCAGTGAATGCCCTCTAACATCATGTAATTTTGTGTTTTTCGCAATTTCAAGGTCAAATATTTCTGTAAAAAGTCAACCACACATGTCTTGCTATTTTTCGGTATTTCTCATTAGTATGTATTCTCTGAAATATAAACCTCTTGGCACAAAAAGTATTGCCTTATGTAAAATTGTATGTTTTTCTTGAAATAATGGACGATCTTCAATTTTGGACCCCCAAAACTATAGGATTTTTTTGCAAAATAAAAAAAACACGTGTCTAATAGTTTTACATGAAGAACATATCCTCAAAATTTCAACAAAATCAAAAATGTCAACTGTCCAAGACTGCCCGATTTGCCTGACTGTTGAGAAAACTGGCTCTTAAACAGTACCTATATAAAAATTAAAATAAATTATATATGCATAGCAATTCCAGTTTCCTTTAAGCATTTCTACCTTCACATACGAGCTTCTGTGATTTTTGTTTTGAAATCCAGATGATTGATCATTTTTTTTCCTTTTCAGCACACAGACAAAAGCCTCTTTTAAAAGCATTTTTCATATGAATTTATTATCTTTACATTCGCCGACTTCAATACGATATCCTAAATTTTTCATTGAGGTACTGAGAATCTCTCAGGTCGAATTATTTTGGATTTTATTTGTTTGAATAATTTAGCAATATATAGTCAAACAGGCCTGTGCCCTACTTTGAGTTTCATTATCAATACAGGTTTCCCGATTTTGTCTATAATTTCTAGATTATTCTCCCGCTATTTAAAGATCTTGTCTATTCTTGATTCAGAACCCTTTAGCGAACATAAATGTAACTCGACTCAATTCAGCGATGACTTTCAATGAAAAGTATTTCCTTTTATTCTTTAATTTAATCTTAATTTATATCAATTTAGAAATCTTCTAAAATAATCACGTACAACAAACGAGTTACTTGATTCAGCCTCAGCGTAACTTTTTTTTCTAAAACTGCATAATCATTCTGCCAATTTTTTAAACATAGCTTGTATCAAACACAGCAAGAAGTGAGACTGACAATTTCTTCCGAAACGACAGAAACCAGTGGCGTAGCGACCGGGGGACAAGAGGGGTATTGATGACACGGGTGTCAGTTTTAGGAGGCACTATGCAGTCAAAGCATTGCTACATCTTTGCCATTATTAAAAGTAAAATATGATGAAAAGTGTGTCAAGATAATACCTTACCCCTGGCGTCATTTACACTTGTTAAGACACTGATGATGCCTAATATAAAAAAATCATATTAACTTCTGGGCGCCACTTACCCTCGCTACGCCACTGGCAGAAAAAATGTTCTGACGCCTTTACTAACTCAGGTGCAGTCGTTGTTCATTTGACCACGGTTCGAAATTACAAGGTCCGCTCCCAATATGTCTTCAATAGCTTTTTAAAGATGGGATATTATTCTAACAAAAGATATTTTCGCAAGCCACAAAAAATGCACGCTTGAAAAATTTTGCCTCAATTGTGCTAGTTATTTTTCTATAAGTGTGAAAATTACGGAATTCAGCAAAACTCTTCTCTAATGTTTCATATTAATTGATAGATCAAACATGATTTCTAACAGTACTTTAGACATGATTACCATAATCACAATCTTCATTCGCTGGTTATATATGCAGGGTTATAAGAAACAGAACTTTGCCGATATACGAGACGCTGGAGATCGCACCTTCAAGGAAGCGAAATGTAATTTTTGGATGCTGGCATTTTAAAGTATATGCTTAAGAATGATGTGGAAAACAATAGTTCACCTCTAATTATTATAATAACAGTGAAAAAATTTCTAAAATTTTGAATGGCAATAACTGCTTTTTTATTGGAATGTAATAACGCATGTTTTATTAGAGTGTTGCGCATATTTCATTTTGTACGTTACACTACTCCAAATTAATTAATTTGCTCGTATCCACAACAACAATGATTGCAACTATTCTGTTTTTACGTTTATATGTAACTTCAATATGTGACTTTAACTATTAATCTAGAAACTTCTTCTCACTATTTATGCTCTCCCACTAGAGTATTTACTTTTGCAATCCTCGTGTCATAATTGTGGGCACGCTAAGAATGTTTTCTCAGAAGGCTAAAAGAATAAAAGGACAATATTAAGTTTTGAAATTGAGTTTCTAACCGAATGTAAAATGAAAGTAAATAATAATTTTATTTCTATTAGATAGTTTTATGAGGCATAAAAGTTTTATTCGATAAACTAACTATATATAATCAATTGGGAGCGTCTCGGAACCAGTATCTCCGTCGGTCAAGGGAAGCAATATAAGCTTTCTGCTTGTTTGCGATCGTTCAGGGAAAACTGCGTTATCAAGAAAAGATCAAAAAATCATTACAAGTGCTGGACCTACATGAACTGCATTTCAGGTAAAAGACTAAACGTTTTTATAAATAACTGGCACGAATGTGTGAAAATGTAATTATGCGTTGTTATTGCTTAAATGGTATAATCGTGTTCATTTATCCTCTTGAGACACAACGTGCATTTTAATGGAAATATGTGTTTTATTTACAAAAATATTTGCTATCCATTCAAGGTCTTTAAATCCCGGTGTCCAATGCTTTAGAAAGTTCCGTGCTGTAAAATATTAATTATATTGTTACGAACCTGTAATGTCACTTCTCTACAATGTTTGTCTAATGGCTGGAAATAGTATTGGATGCCAGCCAGTCTACAAAACGGATCAGTCGGAGCAACGGTTTCATTATCAGGTAGAGCCGCTCCGATAGGTTTTTTTTTTTTTTGGCCTTTATATGAATATATGAATCATCCAAGTCTAGATATTCGTCTCCACTTCCAGATATATGAAATTCGACTGGGGATCCATCACGTATGTTGGATAAGGGGAAATATTCTACAAACTTTCCAAATTCAATAGCAGCTTGGGTCGAGGGAATAGAAAATAAATCCAATTCCGATTTCACACAAATGGGTGAATCTTGATGAATAAGGGCAGCCATATCTAAGAGAAAATAACGCGTGTTCTCACTTTCTTGGCTTTCGGTATACTGGTTCTCTTTTGAGGTTGTCTTCGATTTTTATTCCTTTTTCCAGAACCAATCATCATCTTTACTTTTGACGCTGCTTTATCTGTTAATATTTTTCCAGCTTCCTTAAAACGTCTCTCAGCTGCCTGTTTGGATTATTCCCCTCGAGAAATATCACTCATTACATCTAATTCACTTTTCAAAATTTGCTTAGCTATTGCTTTGGTTCCCGATTTAAAAAGGGGCACAGCAGTTCGAAAAAAATGAACGGAACAAACCACCCACTCTTCCTTACCCCGACTGGTATGCTGATCCACGATGAAAATCAAGTCCATTCCCAGTCTGTTGCAAATAATAATTTGACAACATGTAAATGGAACGTGCATTACGGAAGATATATTTGTCTAAGGTGAAGTTTCACGTACGAACGCCCACGTTCACCTCGATGTGTCCTTATAACTATTTCTATAATGTCAATTATTTTCCGACTCAGGGGATATAGTAAGGCCAATCATATTGTACATATATCATCTCACCGTCACTACCGGTAACATTCACAATATGAAGTAAGGGTGCAAATACATCACCAACGATTTGAGACTCAACTATCTCAGTATAAAGAAATAAAACACGATAATGAGCACAGGGGTCGGCTACTAATGGACTTTCAACTACAGTTTCAAAGTTTGGATGATTTGAAACTATTTCTCTGGGATCAAAGCCTACCATTTGAGAAAGGCCATCGTGTAAAATAACCCGTGCTTTTCCCTTGACCTTAATTTGTACTCTCTTAGTGCTATCATTGAACCTGAAGATTATCTTATAATGAAATCTTTAGAGGGCGATTCTTTTCAGAATGTCTGAGAAGGTTTTCATAAAATCCATTTAGAACTCTGCGACTAAAAACTTTACCGTCTCAATCTAACTTGACGGCTTCAATCTTAATTATTAATCTTGGATGTACACTAGGTAATGTGTGTTTTTATATTTTAATTTGCTGTGCAAAGAGAATAACTACTATTTAAACGTGCCCGTTTTATGGATGATTAATTTTTTATGCGTGTGTGTGTGTATATATTGTTATGCAGAGAGTAGGCAAAATCGTCGAAATATATGCAAAATCTTGGGAGGATTGACATGCTGTTGGAAATGGCTCGGAGGATTTTCATGAAATTCTGTACTTATGTTTCCCAGTGGCTGATTAAAATTATTCTATGGATAAATAAGCGCCAACCCGATCCATGCGGGTAGGTTTGGGGTAAAGTCGTTTAAACGCATCTAACAAATGGATCGATTGACATGAAAATTTATACTGCTGGGGCAATTTTGATGAGACAAGCGCTCACAGATTGACTAAAAGTACTGAAAGGGTAAATAAACGCTTATCTGACGCCTAAATGTAGTGTGGGGCAAAATCGTCAAAAGACATATAAACCATTGGGCCGAATGACATGCTGTTGGACGTGGCTTAGGCGATTGTGATGCATTTTGGTACATATACTTCTAATTTGGAAACTAAAAATATTGTAGGGGTAAATAAACGCTAACGCAATCCCTGTGGGCAGGATGGTGTAAAGTTGTTTAAATACATCTAACGAATGGACCGATTGGCATAAAATTTGATTAGGCTGGAGCAATTTGCTGAAACTTAATACACATATTCTTCATAGGCCAAATGATAGCAATTTAGGTGTAAATAAAATTCACCCAATTCATCAGGTAGGGTGAAGCAAGGACACAATCCGATTGATGCAAAACTTGTTACTGCTGGAAAGATTTTGATGAAACTTGTTATGAATGTTCCTCATTAATCGACATGAAGTAATGTTGGGGTAAATAAGTCCAAACCAGTCCTTCAGGGTAGGTTGGACACATGTCTCCAAAATACACTTAAAAAATGGACTGGCAGAAATGAAACTTAGATCGCATATTTCAACACCATTGAACTAAAAATATAAGGGGATTGAATCTTTTTTTATTCACCTTATAGGATGATAACTACCGATAAGACAAGTCGTAGAAATGTTGATTTAGAACGGCTGGAGCAATTAAGGCGAAACATGTTTCATTAGTTGATTTAGACATTTTAATTGTTGAAATTTTAGTTCAAAAATGACTGCCACATTGCTGAAAATAGAAAAAAATTGTATTGAGAAATGGGCCGTGTCTCGCACGCCACTGGGTTGATTGAAGGTAAGTCATTGAAAGAACTTTAAAAAATGGATCAATTAGCATGAAACTTTTGTGTCCTGCATTCCTAAAATAATAAGATGAACCAAACATTGTCGACAATGCAAGAACTATATGTAATAATGTATACTATGAGATATGATAAATGAAAGAAACTTTTCGTACTATTAATTTAGAAAACATTTCATCACAAAAATTTGATAAATATTTCAGCAATGAAGGAAACTTTGTTATTTATAAAATACTAGTTGATATGCCCGGAGTTGCTCGGGATAATAATATTTTCAAGTCCAAGTACTTGTAACACTTTCAATTTACTAATAGTGTTTTTCGCGGAAGCGACTTTCGTTGATTTTCGAGAATCAACTGAACCTTTGGACCAGCAGTGAGACACCCTTCTTTTTCTTCTCCCCTTAGTTTGAACCACTTGACAAGAATCTCGTAGTCCTTCGTACTCCATTTTCCCCTCCCCATCATCACTACGGCAACAGTAGAAACTCTTTCATATCTTTTAATTTTTGGATTATCCGGAAAACAATTCTCTTCTCTTTATTGTTTTTGTCACTGACCGGAAAAAACCGCATATTGTTCTTTTTTTCTCCTTAGGCCCTCTCCCTCCGGTAGGAAGTGGGTTCAACAATCTTGAAGGATTTTAAACACTAATTATGATCATTAAAAATTTTTAAAATTAAATGAAGCATCGCGGAAAGAGAGTAATTAACATCGTTGTATTGTGGCGCAAACATATTGAAAGAGGTATATGCTTCGAAACAAAAGCTAAATAAAATTTCTGCGTTTCTGTAAATATTCACGGAAAACAACATGTTTATCATAACTTTCATAATGGCAAAAATATCGGAGTGAGTGAAGGATTTGATAAAGCGATCAATGGTTTGAATTTAATTACAATAACAGAAAGCATTTTTACAAATTGTGTATGAAATAAATTTGAAATGTTCATTAAATTGAGAAAAAGAACGCATAACATTTAATTTGAAAACATTAAAAAGATGATTTTCTGCTCTTTAAGATGGTATGTAAATAATCTACGTGCAATATATTTTTCTGAAATTATTGGCGAATAACTGAGATAAAACGATGAAAATTGGCTTAATTTTCGTTATTTAATTAAATATCTTAGGAAATAATTTTGTTTCAAAGAGTAGAATTAATATAGGAACAAACTCCAGAATGGCATGTGCAAATTTCATGTCAAGACTATTCACCGTTTAGGAGGAGTTCTCGCGACAGATAAAAAGACCGTTAGAAAATCCCCCCTCCCTTTTTTCTCTTCCTACGAGAGGAGCCGGACAAAGTAGCCTTGAAGGCTTAGCACAAACTCATTAGGATCAGTTAAAAATTTGCGAAAATTAAACAGACCATCTAGAGAATAATTCACTAACGTCATTGGATTACTGTGTAACCGTATTAAATGCTGTAAATGTTAAAACAACAGGAAACCGGAAGTGAAAAGTCTCCTTTGTTGTTTATGGTCAAAGAAAGCAATATTTTCTTATAATAACTTTAACACTGGCAAAAGCCCGTGAGCGAAAGAGTAATTTGGCTTGAATTTATTTCTATAAAAATAAAAAGTATTGTTAGAATTTACGTTTAAAATATTTTTTATCCTTTTTATCCTTAAATTTTTATCTTTAATAACAATCGGAGAAAACACTTCATCGCAATGGAATTATTCGCTATAAAAAGATCATTTTCTGCTGTTTAAAATGGCACAAAAATTGTTGTCAGAAGTTATTGGCAAAAAACGTCTAAGCATTAGGCTTAAAAACAGCTAGTTTTCGTTATTTAATTAAAAATATTAAAAACTAATTAACTCTGAAAGTTGAAAATAGCACCGTTGACCTAGAAATATGCTCTAGAATGTAAATTTCATGTCGCTACCGTTCACCGTTTAGGAGTAGTTCTTATGACCGACAGATAGACAGATACATGTGTTTTCTGCTTTATATTATAGATATTTATAAAAATAAGCAAAATTTTCAGAAATAAAGGTAAATTAGTTCAAAGTCTAACCTTTGCCTAGCAACGGAGTAGCTATAAATTTGCGTTATTTCAAAATCGTCTGCACGTAATTAAAAATTATTAAACTTTAAAAAATTAATAAAAATTAAGGAAAAATGTCACAGAAATAAAACTGGTTTCATTGAAAAGGTAATAGCTTTGAACATTAAGATGATATAAAAATATTTTTTGTCCGACAATTTGCTCCGAAGTTAAGGCGGAAACACGGTTTCGGTTAATTTCTAATTAACTGTCTGTTTAATTAACTTTTGGACTTTCAAAAGTTAATAAGTGTCTTTTCCTTGTCTTAAATAATAAGTGTACAAAATTTGGTTGAAAACTGTCCATTGGCTTAGGAGGAGATGTGGAATATCCCACATAGCCACATGCATAGCCACAATGACTTTTATTTATATTAAGATTGTTCAGCTTCCTCTCTTCTAAAAACTTTTGACCTGAAAAAGACCGGTCAACGCCGGGTAGTCTGCTATTTTAGTATCAGAAAAAAAATTTCGAAATATACGATTAAAAAATATAAAAAATATATTCTTATAACAAATATTTTAGTTAATTTTATTTGCATTCTAAATAAAAATTCCTACTTTGCTGTATTCATTCCAGCATTGCAAGTTTATTGAATGCTTTATTCCTTTCCCTTTATTTAGTGTAGGGCACTTTCAAACATAAGGAATTGCAAATATTTCAATCATTTAAAAACATTGTGGATATGTTTATTTATTTTGCTATTGATGCATAATGACAATTATATTTCTTATTTTAATAAATAAAAACCATACCTTAATTGAAGACTCCATAAAAAAGGAAAATCAGAGGGTGTATAAATAGTTTTCCCTATGTATTTTATACAACCAGTCACTACATAACTTACAATTTTTGCATTTAATAACTCTATATTAATACTCTCAATATTAATACTTGTAAATACTTTGTTTAAATGATTTCAACTTCTTTTGTATGTAAGTTTATCTATCCAGGTCCCTGTATCTGAAATGCATATGAAAAATTTTCATTATTATCTGCGAATATTTCAGGTATTTAAGAAATTCTATGTGGATATGTTTTTAAACTATATATTAGTTTTCGTTTTTTATTTTATGACGAATATATCGATGCGAAATTTTTGAATGAAAATACATCTCTTAATAAATGACCACTATATTTCTATTAAAAAGATTTAAATTCTTTTTTATTATGGATGTTATTATTTTTTGTGAGCAAAGTTTATCTGGAAATTATTGTTACATAGTGTATTCGAAAGAAATTGTTCTAGATAAATTAGAAACGAATGAAGTTGGGGGGGGGGTTAATAAATACAGGGTACTAGATGAAATAGCAGCAAGTTAGTTTCAATAAAGCAATGGCTAATGGCGTAATGAAACCGTCTGAATATAATATGACCACATGTCAGTAGTATAGACTCTATACTATAGAGTAAGACGCTTTTATCAGTCCTGAATAGCAGGTCAGTCCACGTGTACATAATTGTAACGCCTCAGGTTGGAACCCGGTGTCAAGCAAATGCATCAGGAAACGTTTAGTGAAAAAAAGAAACTGTTTTAGGATGGTTTATACATTTATTTATTATTGTTTATTTATTATGATTTATACTATCTGATAAAAAGTATCCGGACACATTCAGAATTTCATATTTTTTGGAATTTCTCCTGAAAGGCTAAACTGACTGCTCTTGAACTTCGACCATGTAAAGAATAGACTCTAACTTACATTTTACAGTGAAGATTCGGTCTTAAGGGCAATTAGGGGGACCCTTCACAAATTGATTAAAATCAAATATTCTGCAAATAGTGATCGTCGAACAGCAATTTACATCATTCATTTTATTTATAAGTATGCCAGGGTATTCAGCATGTTCAATATTTATTGCATTCTATAAAATTATTCAAAAATTTCAGTTAAAAAAATTTTAATTTGTGGAAAACACCTCATATGTTTTTTTTGTCTTAGAGAGAAGAAAAACTTCTGCTCACTGCAATGATTATATGTTTCTAAATCTTAATAATATTTGGCTGGATTTCTTACGTAAGTTGCCCTACATGTCTGGCTTTGAAGTTATGAAAGAAAAATTCCGCTTTGTCTAGCGCATGCACAGTAAAATATTACCCCAACTACTCATATTTTCTCTAATATTGAAATTTTTTTCCAAATTTTTGTACAATGCTTCTCTAACTTATTGTCAATTTTGCTGTAAGTTTCGTATAATGTAACAGAAAACTCTGCATGTTATAAGCAAAATACAGGTGGAGAAATTTGGGAATTTTTAAGAAAGCCTTTATATCTTCCCGAATATTTATGCTGCGTTTGAGATAATTCATGTAAATATTATTCACAGCAAACATAACCAATGCTGAAAGTTTAATCTCGTTATATAAGCTTTCTTTGAAGAGGGATGGACCAAAATAATTTTCGTTTTCATCAATTTTTAGACGGTCTCCTAATTGCCCTCAGGACCGAATCTTTACTGTAAAATGTAAGTTAGGGTCTATTCCTTACATGGTCGAAGATCAACGGCAGTCAGTGTAGCCTTTCAGTAGAAATTTTTTAAAATGTGAAAATCCGAAAGTGTCCGGATACTTTTTATCAGATAGTGTACGTGCTAGAGCGAAGAAGATTATTATTGCATCAAAGCTTCAGTATAAGGTAAAGGAAATTGTAGATACTTTGGCCATTGAAAATTATTTCACCAGTAATGGATGAATGGATATGTTTCGGTTTCGAAACATCATCAAGTTGAATTCACAATAGGGTGGAAGTGGCACATGTCTGCAAATTGTAAAAAATTAATATTAATGCCCATTCTAAACAACTACAAACTATATTATAAATGATTTTTTCTAATTAAAAGTCAAAGTTGAAATATTTTGCTTCCTAAAAAATTTGAAAGATTTAAGCAAACTAAAATTGCATCGTTTTTTTTTTAAATCTTCGAATAAAATTCTTTTTCTTTAGATAATTCTTAGAATGGACTCCCTCTAAATTTTTCCAAGTAAGTAGAAGTATTTCTTTCCATACTTTAATCCGCTCTTTAAAAATAGAAATAACCGTTTTTTTCTTAATTATTTGTCATGAAGTTAAACATACTATATCAAATCAGTGTGATTATAGATTCTTTAGCATTTTATATCTGGGAGAAATTGCCTCGAGAAAATTTTGATGCATTCTGTAGGTAGGGGGAATGCGGGGGCATTGATACACTCTTTTTGGAAATATAAAAAATGATTCCAGCAACGGTAATAATTAAAAAAAATACACTATTTTCTTATATTTGTTAATATAATACAGGATTTCAGTCGAATTTCGGTCATTAATGGTATAATAAAATAATTATTACACTTTTATCCTAAAAATGGATGTATATCAATCTGCCCCATACTTGGGGTACATTGATACACACAGAAATATCGAAAATAATGATGATTAATAAGTTTTGGATCAAAACAAAATTTGTTTTATCAATAAACTTTGAATTCCAAATCAATGTTTAAATGTTTAAGAAAGTAGCACACTTTTATTTTAATCACAATTCAATATTTTTAGTGAGACTCGAAAAATGTAACAATACAGCCTCAGAAAGTAGTTTAACTCTACAAATAACAAAGGAGAATGGGTGAGAGTGGGTTTAAATATACTTCAGAAGGAGGGAATGTGTATCTAAAAGCTGTTTTTGAAAATTTTAATTAATTAAAAATTAAAGGAAATTTTCGCATTCTTCCTTGATGACTTACGAAAATAATATAGCACAAAAATAATTTTCACACCAACTGAAAATGCAAAAATTTTTCTCTTCGATGATATTAAGTTTCCGCACAATTTGTTCTTCAATTTTTATAAATTCGTAAACAAATATTTTAAACTTAATTTACAGCAATACTTTTCATTTTTGCAATGAAACTCAAACCGCTTTCCTTGTTTAAACAAATATTTAATTGAGTGCTTCTCTGATATATTTCATTTTTACGCTTTTTTACACTTCTGAAGACATTTTTACAAAGTAGTTCTTGTTGAGGCACGTTGATACACACAGAAAACGCGTATCAATGTGCCCCTGGAGTCAATTGTATCAATTTGCCCCAAGAGCTGTTCTTAGTTTTAAAAAGTGGCTACGCAAGAACAACTCTAAAGAGTCACAAAACTTAATATAATTCAGAAAAATAAATGCTTCTTCCTACTTTTGGAGAAGATTCTCTCGCAGGAAAACATAACCAGGTAAAGAAATCACACAATACATACTTAGGGAAAAATTCACTTAGACGAGAAGATTAGCGGTTTAATTCATTTAACTTTTGACTCAACATGGCCGAAAAATATACCCTGCGCTAAAGGTTACAGTGGCATATATATGAGGAGATATGAACATCTTGAGCCATTCCAATCATAAAAATTTATGGACTGTATCAATGTTCCCGCGTATCAATCTACTCCAACTCCCCTGTATTATTTCCCCCTTTTTTAAAAATACTTGAGTACGGTCAAGTATTCATATCGCTCCCTCCTTTGAGACACAAATCTTTTGAAAGCACCTGAATGAGGATTCTCTTTCATAGACGAAGTTTCCGCGATGCTCCGAGAGAGAGCATTGGAAATCTAGTTTGAATACCCGTCGATGCATGCCGAATTTTCGTCATCAGATCTCTGCAACATAGAACTATTTCTTAGATTGTCTTGAGAAACCATGCAACGATTATTTCCAGGTTGTAAAAAAATTATGTCTCCCGCACTTGATTGGAACCATTTTAATTTTTAAGTATCTGGGGAATAAAATTTAAAAAAACGTACTTTCCTCTTATATACAATTTATTGATTCCTCAATTTTGAGACCTATATCAATGGCGCCCAGGGCATTTGCCATGCTTGCCCCACCTCAGTTACGCCACTGCTTGTACTAAATATATTTATAAACGAATATCAGACATTTTATTGAGTTTAGAAGCTGAATCGACCATTGAGAACATATTGTGCCTTTATTTTCACCCAAATGTTCGGAATTTTGAATAGCTGTAGCTATTGCAGTACTTGCTCTTAGACAGGTGTTACTGTTGTTTTACATTCGGTCAATAACATTTTATTGTGCGTAATCTTCTTTCTGTAGTCTGAGAACCTTACGACGTTTCTGTTTGTTCATTCAATGTCACGAAAATATCAAATATATACTCTTCAGTACATAATTCCTAACATTCAATTGTATGCGTTTATGGATAAAAATATATACAATAAGATCAAAACTATATACAATAAGACCAAAACTTTTTCTCCAATTACCTTTTTAATTAAATCTATTCAAATATTATGATATTGTACAGGTATTTGAGTAAGTAGTTACCGACTTTACAACTTCACGAATTGACTCTCAGTTAAACGTTTAAACTAGTTATAAGTTTCCTCTTTTATTATATTGTAATAAGTCAAAATAATAATGATTTATATAATATATATTGGTGTCCTTTATCCTTTTAACTAGTGTATAAACCTTTTTGAAACTATTCGCCTGTTGAAGTATAAAAATTAATTATAAATATATGGTCACAGGAGCACAGTTCCCGTATACGTCGGGACATCTATAGTATATTATGGCAATTTGCGGTAGAAAAATAATTTTAAACTTATAATATTAAATTTAAAATATCAAGAACTAGCTGATAACCCGGCGATGCTCGGGTTCAACATTTGTTCGGCAATTATCACTAATTTTCCCCAACAAACTTAAATCTCCTTTGAATCATTTCTTGTTGAATTAACATTTCAAATCTAGCATTTTTTATTACCTTATAACCAGGAGTGGGTTAAGATTGTTGGGGCCCCTGGAGCAGAATTTCTTTAGGGCCCTCTGAAAACATTTCAAATATGTACTTTTATATTTCATGTTTCTAGTCATTAAGTGTTTTAAAATAATTTAAATTTGCATATATTTAATGGTGATAACTATATCTTTATAAATAATACTTAAACTTTATAATTGATACATTATGTAACTTTTTAATCAGTATATTTAAACAATTAATTATATCTTAATTATTAACAATTGAGCCCTTTTGATTTGGCATACGTATATCATAATTTAATATCATTAACGAAATGAACTGAGAATCCATTGAGTAAATGAAAATGCAGAAAACCTTTTCTTAGAAAAAATTAATTTTCTGATTTCTTTTTGAACATAACTCAGTGCTATTATTTTTTAATAACAATACTGAGTCGTAAATCTCTAAAAAGATCTATTTTAATGCTAAATACTGAAGTATTATAAGTTGCGAATGTAAAAACAAAATTGATACTTAACCCTTAAAAGTACGATTTTTTAAAAATTGATTTAAAAGTGTTTTTTGACTTTCATTTCTTGAATAAAACATGGAAAAATATTTTAAAAAATCCTGTTTTGTTTTAAGTATTGTTTACGGCTAAAAACAGTTTATAACCAGCTGACAAAACTGGGCTTAGCTGTAAACATCATTAGCCACAACATTTCAGAAAACAATTCCTTGATAATATTCTATAATATTGAAGCGAGATTAGTTTTAATAACTTTATAATATGGATAAGATATTTTCTTCAACATTGTAGAGTAAAATATGGTATTCTCAAGCGTACAAACAAAGCAAAAATGATGCAGCGTCAAGTGAAAAGCATCATTTATCATAAGCCATCAGGCTCTTATCGTTATTATATATGTTGTAAATTGATTTAATAAAATTTTTAATATGTATTCTATTGGCCTCAACAGGCATTAGAACTTCAGCCTTATTTTCTAGATTTTCGAAGACAAAATTGGGTATATTGCTTGAAGGCAACACTAGGCATTTAAGGGTTAAGGCTAAATATTCAAATTAACATATAATGCACTCTTGATTTCATTGAAGAACCAATCTACCTCATGGAGAACCAATTGTTATAAACCGTTTTGTCTTAACGTTTTATAATTTTTAAAAATTTTCTTGAGGCATAAATTCATGCACAAAAGAAAAACGTTCCAACATATTTTTAAACTGAAGATAAATACCAAATCGGACTCATTCTGACATTTTTCAGATTATTTTACTATACAACAAAGATGTAGAGCCCGATTAGTTTGATAATCATTTATATTAAGTTGAAAATACATTCCTCATACATTAAATTTATCGCCAACCTTAAAAAGTCTCGGAAAACTCTTCGAAAACAACATGAGGTGGATTTTAAAAAATCGCGCGAATTATGAAATACAAAAACATAAATTCATTATTACTATAACTTTAATTTTTATGCATTCATTTAAATATCAACATGATACTTTAATAATTGACAAGAATTAAAATTAAGCAATAATTCTAACCAGAAAATCATATTTTAATCTTTTGAAATGCTCCATGTTTGTTGAATATCTTAAACAGCGACAAAGTTTAAAATTATACAAAATTAATGCACATTACCTCGAAAGAAGACGATTATGACTGTTTATAAAGTTATTATCAAGTTCAAGCGTTGAGTTCTTAATGTTCCATGTATAGAAGTACCATACTATTTAACATACTATTGTCGAATTTCAGGGCGTTGAGATTGTACAATAGATTTTCACTCTTTCTCCAAGACAGAAAATTATCATTTTTTAAATTTTATTTTAACCCTTCACCCGGCACTTCTCTACATAAATGTTAAACACAAATCGCTCAAATAAACTAGGGGAGTGTTTGTAAAACTGCTGGGTAAATGTCTGATTACCCCAGGGCCAGAGAAGTATAAGGGCTGGCTCATACCTTTGAAGTTTCCGAACTGGGGGACTTTCAAAAGGGGAGGAAACTTGTTTTAAAGTAACTAGGCTGAGACAAACCTTGAGTGGTCCGAGAGCGTCCATTGGAGATTCTTTCATTCACAGCTATTCGTTCCTGTGTTGTCGACTGTTACTTGTTATTTTGGTAAAATATTATGAAAATCTTGCATCTTTTGAAAATATGTCTGCTTGTGCTGTCGCTACGTGTTCAAATTATTTCAGAAAAATGAAAGACAAAGGTGTAATATATCATGTGTTTCCAGTATGTTCGAATCTGAATAAACTTTGGATCTCGAAATGTAAAAGGCAAGATCATATAAATGTAAAATACGCTGGGATATGCAGTGATCATTTCAGGTCTAGTGATTACATGGATGACATGAAGAATTATATACTTGATTTAAATCAAAAGAAAATTTTTAAACCTGATGTAGTTCCGAGTGTTAACTTGCCATTGCAAGCTAATGGGGAAGATGTTTCAAGTAGAAGTGAAAAGAAAAGGAAAAGAAGTATTTTACAGTAAGCAAAAAATCAGATTAAAATGTCTGAGTCCTAAAAAAGCATGTGAAACGCCAGCTATGTAGCGATTTATTACACCTACAACTGAAAACATTTGCTCATCCTGCTTTGAAACTCAAAATTAAAATGCATTACTTCTGGAAAGAAGTAATGCATTTTAATTTTGAAAAAACTTGAAAAGACAAAAGAGGAGACTAAGAAAAATCAGAGAAAAAATAAAAGAAATGGAAACGAAAACTCAAATTGCCCGTATTTTAACCGAAAATAAAAGTTTAAAAAATGAAGGGGAAAAACTATCGAAAATAGAAGAAAATTTTAAAAATATTTTAACATCAACTGAGTTAAATGCCGTAATAGAAAATAAAAGCAAAATCAAGTGGAGAGTAGAAGATATTTCTAGGCATTTAATTTTTCGATCTACTTCCAGGCGGGCTTATGAATATTGGCGAATCAAATGGAGATACCATTACCCAGTGCCAGCGCATTAAATAGATGGTGTTCAAAATTTTCTTGTAGACCTGGTATGCTTTATGATGTTTTGTTGGTTATGCAAAAATCATTTCATTCAAAACCCTGAGCAGAGAGGGTGTGCACTTTAAGTTTTGATGAAATGCACACTCACAGAAAAATTTGCTATGATGTAAATGAAGATCAAATTTTGGGACCATTTTTAAAAGTTCAACTAGTACTAGCACGTGGAGTAATGACATATTTTCACATAATAAATATAACTGCATTACATTTATTACATATTTTTAGGTATAGTTGTATAGTTAATAAGTTTCTTAGAATAGAAAACAATCAAAAAGCGATCATAATGATACAACTCACCAACATACAAAACAGCGGAAAAACGATCGTAAAGACCAAAGATTCACAAAATGAACCAGAACGAAAAAATTAATAGTATATCCAAATAAAACCTAATTCAAAAAATGAGGAGGAAAACAGTTAAAGTATGGTTAGCAAAAAATAGAAAAAAAATCTAAAATAACCCAGTACATGCGCCAATTCTGGAATACAACCGAGCATTGAGAAATATTAACAAAAGAAGATACAAAACTATTTTTGAAAGAAGAGAGAACAATCAAAAAATAAATAAGTAGAACGCTAACGTAAAGGATGCGTTTTCAACAGGGAAATCCCTTAGGAGCGTATAGAGATATTTATCGGTGTTTTCTACCCAAGTTTAGGCCTAACAGCCAAAAAAAAAACGTGTATGGATAGAACATTTTTTCTTTTAATATTCGGTTTTTCGGGTAATGTTTCTATTGTTTTTCTATCCATACACGTAATTGTTTTCTTTGGTTTTTGTTTCGGTGTTCCAGGGAAGCAAGTTTTTTTTGGCTGTTAGGCCTAAACTTGGGTAGGAAACACCGATAAATATATCTATACGCTTGTACGGGATTTCCCTGTTGAAAACGCATCCTTTACGTTATCGTTCTACTTATTTATTTTTTGATTGTTCTCTCTTCTTTCAGAAATAATTTTGTATCTTCTCTTGTTAATAAATTTTCTTAGTATTTATATTTTTGATATGTTTGCAAATAATTACTCATACGTGAGTATATAAAAGGGTTTTAACTTTTGTTCAATCAGAACGTGAAATGGTTTGCTCATGATACGTATTATTTGAATTTTTGTCTAAATCTTTAGGATCCAAAACATTCCCTTAAAAGTTACTTAAAAATATATGTCTGTTCCGCAAATATTTATTATGTTTGTGGTATTTTGAAATACTAGCATCCAGTTTTAAATATTAAGTAAAAAAAAGAAAATATCCAAACACTTATAAAGGGATTTTCGAGCGCGGAGTGTCAGCTTGGTGACGTCACAAACTTCCCCCACGGGTTCTCCGCTGAACCTTTATGAACCAGTCCTTATACTTCTCTGGCCCTTTGTTTTTAACAGTCGTTATCGTTACTATGTAATTTTTTATCTTAGGGGAAATTGCGGTAAAACCGGGTAGCTAAGGTTCGAAGGCCTGTTGAAGCTAAGATATTCGACATAGAGCTTGTCAAATTTTGTTAAACTATTCATTGTTTAGCGGAGAATTATATTTCTTTCCGGAAAAGTCACTTTTGTTAGACTTTACATCAATGATTTTTTATAAAAGAAATTTCATATTATCCGGTTTTACTGAACTAGTGAGATAAAACCAGGTACACATGTTAACGGTCTTGGAAATTAGGAAAACTCGATTTTCAGTGGAAAAGTTGCAATCATTTACATTTTTTCTGACAATTTAAGAATATTTGTTACAAAATTCACATGTAAAGAAGTTGTCTTCTTCCTCCACGGCAATGCAGCTTTCTTGGGCACAGCTAAGACAGTTTTTACATTGGATTAAACCTTCTTTTTTATTTAAATTAGAAAATACATAATCAAAACACAAATTATCAACGTCTGGCGTTTTTATATCATCTTAATCGGAGGAATCATCAATACTGACTGTCTCGTTCTTACGCCACTTAGAGTACCCGGTTTTAAAACGATTGCAGAGGTTATAAGAAACGACACAGAACCTCTCAATTATTGGAGTAAATCCTTATTGTTTGATTGGGTGTGAATCCTTAGTAAAGGTATAATGAGCTGGACTAAATATAGTTTTTGTAGCTGCAATGATTTTTAAGTAAGGGCAGTTTAAAATCAAACGAGCAATAGAGAGTTGACGTCTTAAAACAAATAAACCTTTTCAGAAGCAGTGCATTTAACAGCTACAACACGCCACTATGATTGTTTCTTTCTCTTGACTAGTATAGTGTAATTCAGTATCTGTCTGCTAGATAAGTAAAACAATAGCGCCAGAATCAAGGGTACCCGGTTTTACCATGACCTTCGAAATCAGCTGAAGGCCCGTTAACTCGGAACCAGAGTCATCCTGAAGAGGGAGGACTTTCATCGCAAGCAAATGAAGATAGGTTTCCATGCTCGCGATTCTATCTGCGAAAAAGCGGCGTTTTTCATTTTTAAATCGAATCCACTTTTAAAATAGGACACTTTTTACTTATACCCATAAATGAATTATTTTCTATAAAAAAATCTTTAATGATCGCCGACATTCATAAAAACTTAAGTCAATTAACATATTAAGCGAAACTTTTCAAAAATTACTTCTCTTTCAGAATATGCTGCAATTAAACAGTGTTAAAGGTTTTAAAAATAGTTTAATGGATTTAACCAAATATAACTTTATTCTGATAATTTTTTGTTACCGTAACTAGTCTGGAGCAACTATTTTATTTTGAAGTTACTATGAAAATTGATGCAAAAGACCGTTGTTAAGAAACAAGGCTGACAAAATCACGATTAAAAAAATTAAAAAATATTTTTTAATGAAACTTTGCGTCTAGCATTTATTTACTTCTACTTAAAAAAACTGTCTGTCTTGAAATGACTACTAATCTTATTTATAGCACAACAAAATTATACATTCTTTAAGCACAATTTAAGCTAGCAATATGTTTTTATAAAGAAACTTCGATTGAAACAAAATAAAAGTAATTTTGTGATATCTTGATTTTAGTCTCAGTATATACCAATTTTATAAATATCTAGCTGGTATAAAACGAAATTCTTATTAATTACTTGAGTGTATGAAAAGTATATTGTATTTCTATGAATTTAAGCCTTCCACTAGACAAATAGTATTAAAACAATTTTGCCAATTAATCCTGTTGCTTATATCAATAATATAAATAATCACAAAATACTTTTACAAAATTCATCTCATTAAAATAACACTTCTATAAAACATCTGCCAACTTTTTATAAGATGAAACAAAATTTTTAATAAGATGTAACAACATTCTGTTATTTCTAACCTTAGAAAAAAATTTTATCTTATCCTTTTCAATTATTTACAAAATCTGCAATTTCTATATACTTTCTAATTTTAGTGAAAGATGTAATGGCGTTCAATAAAATAAAGGCATTTTAAACAATTTAAATTTATTTTTTAGTTTCTCTGTAATTTTTAAATCTGAAATGTATTTTTTTCAGATATCTGAATTTTACAGCTCTTTAAGAATATTTTGTCAAGAATCTAAATACTTACTTTGTAAAACACTAGCAGTACGCACGGCGTTGCCCTTGGAAACAGAACTTCAACAAAATAAAACAAAAAAGAAACTCCCACATTGAGACGAAAAAGTTTTGAAAACAATATCAAAACCAAAGATACACATTATTGATTTTCCCGCTTATTTTTCTTCGCGATAATGACATTTGAACGGTAGAAAGTCAGTACAGAGTACGTTAATCCAACAAATTATTAAAAAATTTCAACGTGAAAATCATTATAAAAACGCCCAGAATGACACACACAGACATTTCCTTTTATAAGTTAATATTTATCATCGTCATGATTTCACTTTGATATTACTTCGTTTTTCATGACGAAATGAACTTAAATTTTAAAAAAAACATACTTTCAGATATTTATTATAATCATGCTTCGAGGTACAGTATGCATAACGTTTATGTTTAAACAAAAATAAAAAATAAATATATGTAAAATTTGTTTTATTTCAGCATTGGCATATCATAATTTCACGATTTCAAGTCAGAACGTTCCGGTATTGCTTGTTCTACTACTGCGTCCATCAAAATGATTTCTAATTATTCCGTGCGAAACGTAAATAGAGAATAAATCACGGCTTTCCCGCCAGTTGGCGTAGCCAGGGCGAAACCGTGACCTCCAGTATAAGCAGATTTATCTAGTTGGTCACGACGAAACGGCGTGGTTCTTCACTGTCGGCATTCGAGAAAAATTCTCTGATCCCATCAAGAACTAAATTAATTTAAATTCGGATAAATAATATATTTCAACCGTCCTTGTTTTAATTGATTTACTACCTAAAAACATTTGAAAATGATATCTGTATTAGAGCGTTGGATGTAAGAGTTTTAAGAATTCCGGATAAATTTTATATGAAAAATGGCTATTTTTTTTAAAAATCCCAAAATTCATTAAATTACTTTAGCCGTTCTAAACAAACTTCATTAGAACGGAAATCGTTTGCTTTTACCAATGGCGTATCTAATAATTTTCGTACAATTATCAGAAACCATGCTATAGAGAAATTAGTGCGAAAAATCATCCAAAAAAAAACAAATTTTATAAATTAAAAAATTTTCTAGATTAAAGTTAAAAATTCGGACTAGTTGTGTGCCAAATTCTATGACTGTAAGTAATTCCATGACATCGCACACACGCACACAAACATTGCCTTTTATAAGTATAGATAATTTAACACTTTCAGTGTCTTTCAAATTCATTTAAATCAAAATTTTAATCAAGGTGATTACCCTAAATATTTTCCACCAGATTCCTTTTGTTAAATTATTCATGTCAATGACACTTAAGTATAGAATAGAAATCTATATTGCTACTTATATAATATTACAAATTAACAAGAGACAGTTCTAGAATAAAAATAATGAATATTTCGCTGTAAAATTTTTTATAAAATTCTTTCGTTTTTATATATGAATTTAATTACAAAACACTGAACTTTGCTTAATTTTTTTTTGTCATGCTGAATAGTTAAAAATTTACAGAAACACATAAATAATCCACAAATGTCGTTAAATTGTCACAAAAAATATTTTTATTATATAGAAACAATGTTTACAAATTTTTCAACAGATGAAAAATTTAGCTCTTAACTCATAAACATAAAACTTGTCAGTACATTTCATTTCAAAAAACAAATAAAGCACATGCAAAATAAACAATATTATGTTGAAATTTTAAAAAATTAAATTGTTAAATGAAATAATTAGTTTTTGTTTGCTTTGGTTTTTCATTCTGAGAGAACTGGTGGTCTTGCTTTCATTTTCGGTTTCCAATTTTCACTTCTTCGTAGTTTTCGAGCCCTTTTGTCAATCATTTGTAATTTTGAAATAACTATTAGTTAATTTGTTTGTAGTTGATTTCATTATTTTAGCAGTTATTGTTTCAAAAATATATCATCAGCTACAAACTGAAATTCCACATGTCCTTTGAAATTAACAGCTATTCAACTAATTTCATCCCTAAATTACGTTGATTTCGAACTTTTAAAAATTCAAGTTCATACTTTTCCCTGATTAAATTTGAGTTACAATGTAAATGTGTGGAGCAATATTATATGACCAAAACGTGACCCAAGTTTGTCTGTCTGAATCTTTCCAAACAATAAATACAACATATTTAAATAATTACAACAGTATTAAGTTATATATAAGAGGGCTTAAGAAGTTTGATGTAAAGCTGAATGAGTCTCTCGACTAAACCTGCTGTTATTTGAATTCATTTTTACATACTTGTCTAACCAAGCTATGTATTTTTTTAAAGAACTCTTCAGCCACAATATGGCTGACTAGAACTATGTGAACAACATCTTTGAATGACAAAGAAATATCAGTTAACATAAACACATGTGCACTTGTGGCCACGTTTGTGTTATAATGGGAGTTACTTACATTATTCCTCCCTTTATGGTCCATGAAAGGTTTCATATGGATTTCATCAAGCAGAAAGAAAGCAATATGATCCCTATTACTTATTTTTGAAAATATTTTCTTAGCATAAGGAATAAAATATTTATCCTGTGGTTCATAAACTGGAGATGATTCAACATCGAGCTGACTTTGTTATTGTCAGTGGCGTAGGAAGGCGGGTGCGGCCCGCACCGGATACCAGCTCTGAGAGGGTGACAAAAAATGCCGGTTTTGTATTAATGCGATTTTTTGTTTTATAAAAAAAAACATATCAAATAATTTACATTTGCTTTAACAATCGCTAATTGCAGCAAATTGCGGGTGAACGATGTGATGCTGTAATGATTTAGTATTATTGTGTGGTGGCATTTTGTCAATTGAAAATAGTGTAACTGAAGGTATTGATTTTGATGGCGCAATTTCAAAATTTGTAGAACAAAAAAGTTAGAAAAATGAGATTCTAAGCATCATGTTAATTCTAAGTAGCATGTTAAAGTTTGTTGGATTAGAGCCTAGAGATCGAAAGTTGTAAACAATTGTGTTTTCATTAAATTATATTATAATAATAATAAAGTAATGCACTAAGTATGATCACTATGAAAAAAGATTTCTTACATTGTACATTAAACTGGCTTATTATTAAAATGGCATTTTCCTCTTTTTTATTCATAAAAAAATTGTTTAAAATAATTAACAATATGCCATCTTTACTTAACCAATGGGGAACTTCAGCAATTTTTAAAAACGCTTGAAAGCAATCTGTATTTATAGAAAAAAATCAATCTAATTTCAAATATGCAAGAGAAATTTTACAAAAAAAATTTATTTAGTTAAATATTGAGGTGAAAAATGCACTGAAAGCGCAGAAACGGTGTTACAATCCGAAACGCACTTTCATTGGCCGACTAGATTTTGACGTCACATGTGCCCTTCTCTTCCGCAATTGGTATCGACGTTTGCAACTTCTCGGTTATATCCGAAGCATAAAATTGATCACTTAGCCCAATTTTTTGAAATTCCTTGAAAGAATGCGTATCACTGTGAATGTAACAGAAAAAGTTTTCCACAATCGACACTCAAATGTGACAAGCTCTTTTGCAGTATTTTTATAGATCTCTCTCTCTTAACTCTATGATGTTCTTATTACTCTTTGAAAGCTCCGGAACAAAGCAAGGTACTCACTTTCTATTAGTAAAATCCTTTTCTCCTCCTCAAGTTTATTACAAGCGAAGCAACTCAAATTTGTTTTCAATATATGTGTTTGCAATTATTCAGTCCCGACAAAGAATCTGGACGGAAAACATGCTCGTACCTTTCCTTGAATACATTCAGTAACTGAAACGAAGCTATACTATACACAATAGACTTCGGTTTAGGAAAAACGGGTAGATTTTCGAACGCATCAAGCAGCGATAAATTGAAGAGGGGCAATCGGTCATTCCGAGGAGATGATGCGATTTCTGCAGAACAAGAAAGAATGAAAAGCTAAGAACCTGATTTTGCGTGAACTTTGAAATTTCGTAAGCCTACACATAAAAGTACAAGAATATTCTTATATCAGAAGTTCCTCTCAAAATAAATTCAGATACGGCATTTTTTTTAAATATATGTGTGCCTTTGAAAAATTAATTCTATTTTATTTAATTTTAATCTACTACGCTATGAAGAATACAAATATTCTTTCCTTTGTAGAAGTATTAATGTTAAGATATCAGTTAGTAGTAATTAATATATAATCAGGTAAAAATAACTTATATAAAGAAACCTATATAATTTTACAATAATATCAAACACAACCAAATGCGACTAATCTAGGAATTTACGTGTTGCCTTCTACAAATAGACAAGCCCTAAATGCTCGGTGGTATAAATTTATCCTACCTTTCTTCAACTATAAAAATTGATAGGTAAATTGACTTTCTAAAACTGATTTTGATTTGAATATATTCAATGATTTTAAATGTTTTGTTTTGCATCAAAAATTAATTCTGTGAATTATTTTCTTGCACTACAAATGAAACGATTTTCATCATCAAAAAATTCATGAAATGAAACTTATTTTTAAAATATTCTGATTAATTTTTAATGACACTGTAATTTTTAAAAAATATAAGAAACACTTGAATATCCATTGAAATAATATATGCAGTAAAATAAAAAGAGCAATTTATTTAAATCTTAAAGCAGGTAGAACAGTCTCTGTGCCACCACTCCTCAAAGGGTTAAATTATACATTCCATGTAATCAAATGGAAGAAAAAAAACTAATTAAACTAGATGCTTTAAAACTGTTGCTGATCTCAAATTATACATATATTCAAAACTAAACGGATCTCAAATTTAAGGCTGTTTTTACTGAGTTTCGTGATATACAATTTTAATAGCTATAATATAGATAAGTTATGTATAGGATCCCGTTATAGTTGTATTAACACATTTAGGAAGAATACAGTACTTGTATCTTTCCGACAATATTCTACCAGATGCGATTGCCAGAAAATATAGAAAAAAATCTCTAAGCGAGCGAACGGGAGCTCTCCCCTGTTTGGGTACATGTGACGTGAGACCTTCTTCGCACCAAAATGCATCGTTTTCCACGCGAAATCTTAAAAGCGCACTTTGATTGCAAATATGTAAAAAAAAACTGCCATTGTTAATTTTGAACCGATAAGGAAAATGAAAAAATGCTGAATTTTCCCATTGAATAAAAAAATTGCTTTCTCAATAAATTTCATTTTATATTTTGGTGGACATGGGGGTGACAAGTTACAAGTTACCAAGTCCGCATCGGGTGCCTCCAGACCTTGCTATGCCTCTACTCATTATACAATTTATTCTAGGTGAGATTACACAAAGTATTTTTCAGCAGATGCTTTTTATTAAATTACTTACTTCAATGGATATAAAGTAAAGAATTGATAACCTTATGGCTACATATATTATAAATTAGGCAAGAGACAATTTTGGAATAAAACACTAAATATTAAGCTGTAAAATTGTCTATAAAATTCTTAAGTTTTTGGATATGAATTTAATTATAAAACACTGAAGTATGCTTTTTTTCTGGCTGAGTAGTTAAAAAATTATAAAAAAATCCAAAAATGTCATAAAACTATGCAAAATTATATATATTATAAGGCATTTTATACATTTAATATCTCATATATATATTACATTATATATAACACTTTACATCCATATATAATGCATTAACTTTATAAATCTTTACACTTTTATAAATCCAACACTTCCCCCTCTCAATGCTTATTTTCTAAATAAAAAAATATTTCGAAATAAAAATATAACATTCTAAACGTAATTAACACAATATGCCTTAAAAATAAAATATAAAAATGAACATATATGTAGGTGGAAATCGGGTAAAATGGCGACCTTAAACTTTGGGGATTTTTACTGACTTCAATATTCGTTGCTGGAGGAAATCTTCTTCAACTCCTTTTTTTAAAGTTATATATTTTTTAAAATTTTTATGATCGAATTTAATCACCAAAATTTCATTTTTGAAAAAAGTCAATTTCTGTGCGGGTAAGATGACGAATAACTAAATTTGCATAAACCTGAAAGTGAATCGATGCTGCCGCAAACGCTTAATCGAAAAATTCAGACCCTGATATTTTATATGAATTAATATATTAATATCAATTAATATATTAATTTGAGATTCAAACCTTAAGAAATGAAATCAATTATAAAAATCGAATAGCCATGGGCTAGGATTTTGTCTTAGCCAGTACAGGTGGAATGGGGCCAGATCTTACCCATAGAACACAGGAATCCCAATTTCGTTTTTCCTGGCTCACTGCAAATGATGCATTCTTCATTATCGAGGAACTCTGGGTCCAGATTGTCATCAGCGTCAACGTAAGGAAATTCAGATGAATGAGTTGAGTCTTCAGACTCAGAACATTAGAAGTCGAGGTGTTACTTAGCTAATTTCTTCTTTTTTGTAGAATTTTTAGAAAGTTTGTTGCGCATGTTTTTATAAACAATAATATAACATGTTATATTATGGTTCAAAACACATGGACATTCAAAACAAAATAAACAAAACATATCAAAAATGCAATTCAAGAACTAAAAATTTATTAATTAAACAAAATGTAAATTATGATCCTTTAAATAAAAGTGCAAAACACATGCAAAGGGCACATTTAAAACTAAAACAATTCTATGAAGTATATTACTTTTGCATCTATTGAAAAAGTCAAGCCAAAAATTTGGAATTTTCAACAATAATATATATATTGGGATAGTAATCATAGCATTTCAGTCTTCAAGAATTTAGTACAAAATTATATAATTAGAAATAATAATTTGGTAAGAGACAATAATAATGGAATTAAGAACATAAATTTTTTATAATTGCGCATTGGTATATGGAATGCCTAAAAATTTTTAAAGAGTTTATATAGATAAGCAATATTTAGGTCACTTAGAATAAAACATTCATTTTAGTAATTAATAGAATATTTATAATTCTTGGCTTATTGGTATGTATTTTTTTATATTGCTTATTATTGTGTAATTTCTTTCAAACTGGTTATTGCTTTACTAGTTTCTGAATTACTACATAGATGGCACCAGGATTTATAAAATAAAAAACTCCTTTAAACAAGATTGGATTCAAAATGTTCAAATATATTATTTTATAAAAATTTAGATTATTAATTGATTACATGATTTAACTGGTTTTGAAATTTTTAATATAGGTATCTTAATAATTATTTAATATTAAAATAAATCTAATTATTTGGTTAATTTAAGTTCAATCAAAGTTAGAAATCTAGTTTTGGCAATCTGCGATGTCAAGCTAAGTGGCGGTTTATATTGCAATTACGATTACCGTTAAAGGATAAGTAAACACATTGATTCTATAATTCATAGTGAATGAGAATGGATATTTTATTGACTGATGTATTTATTGTTTTTAGTGCAATATATTGATGTATTTCATAGATTTAATATAGGTACTTTCCATATAATGATGATATTTTGTTAGTGTTAGTGCATGGATTTTTCATTCTATATTCTTTCATTTTAGGATAAATTGCACTTTCAGTTTCTTCAACAACTTTAGTAACAGGGATGGTATGTACAACAAAATTGATTTAACCTAGCTAAAGCTCTTCCAAAGCAGTGCTACTAATTTTATTGTGGAAAGCACAAAATACTTGGTTTTGAATTTTTCAATAGTTGTAAGAGCTATGTAGTTCATAGAATTGTTTTGCATATGCTCCATCCATGTGTATTGCATTTTTGTTTATAGGATAATAATTTTAATTTTGCTTGAGTAATAATTTTTAGTTATATATATATATATATATATATATATATATCTCTCTAACATATATATGCATTATATATATATATATATATATATATATATATATATATATATATATATATATATATATTATATAAATGCGGAACTGTGTTTCGGATAACGCTCATGTTATTCCAATAAAAGACTTTGATTGGTATGCATTAGATTACTTTCTCGTTCTTATTTGAAAGATTTTGGAGATTTATTCCCCTACTTTTGTTTTCCAACAATTGGCTTTCCAGAGGGTTGACGCCATAAATCTAGATTAATACGACAAAATCGATATCAAGATCAATACATGATTGTTAGAATTCAATTCTGGGTTATCTTTTAATGTAATAATATAAATAATCGAACTATCTTTTGTATTTCTTTTCTATAATTGTTGATAAGGTAACGTCATTTAAATTTAATTTTTAGGTTAATTTGTGTATATATTGAAAATGTGACATGTGTTTTTTTTTGAAAAATTTAACTATATATATAACATATATATGTAAATGTTTTCGTTGTTGCAGTCATAAAACAGCAGAGTTGTTCATTTCATTTGCTTTATTATAAAATATTTTGGAGAGTGGCGGACATACCAACATCTCAGTTGAAGTTTTTAAGTAATGTATAGAAAATCCCGATTCCCAGATAAGGGAATAACAATATAACACGTGATCAAAATGAAGGATTATTGGCTATTTTTAATAAAATTACATAAGCGTTTTTGGGAAAAAAGTCTAGCGCCAAAGAGACGCGTCATGATTTCTCGGTGGGCACGTAGAAAGCAATTAAAATATTCTTTTTAGAAATAAATATGCCAAAACGAAGATTTGATATACCTCAGCGCAGAAATGGAACAGAAACTGGAGTTTAAGAAAAGTGATCTTGAATACATTAAGACTTTAAAATATATAATGTATAATTTGAAATAAAATTAAGTGAGATTATTACATATATATATATATCTATATAGTTAAATATTTTTCAAACAATCAAAACTCATGTAATATTTTCAATATATACACTTATTAAACTAATAATTGAAATTAAAATAATAAAATAATGTTACCTTATCATTAATCTTACAAATAAAACACAGAAAGATAGTTAGATTATATGCTAATGTATTAAACAAGTTTTATATATATATATATATATATATATATATATACTATATATATATATATATATATATATATATATATATATATATATATATATATAATAGTAACAGATATCTTTGATAAAAGAAATGCATTTAATTTTCAAATTAATAGATTTCCTTATTGGGATCGTAATCTTAGCATTTCAGTCTTCAAGAACTTAGTGAGAAATTATATAATTGGAAATAATATAGTAACAGACAATAATAATAGAATTAAAAACATAAAAAAAGTTTTATTTTTATGCAATAGTTTATGGAATACCAAATAGTTTTTAAGAGTTTATATTGATAAGAAATATTTAGGTCATTTAGAATAATGATTCTTATTGGTATTTCATGGAATATTTTAATTCTTTGCTAGTAGGTTTGTGTTTATTCATATTTTACATGTAATGTGTAATTTTTTTTTTCTAATTTCTTGTTTTACAGGTTTCAAATTTATTACATAGATGGCGCCACGATTTTTAAATTGAAATATTCCTTATAATAGAGAGTTTTACCAATTTTCAAATATTTTCTAGATAACTAAGTGTATTGCATTTATTCACTGGTTTTTAGATTTTTAATTAAAATTCTTACTAATTCTTTAATTTCATAATTAATTATGTCATTTGGTCAATTTTGTAGTTTCATAGTTGGAAATCTTGTTGTGGCAATATGTGATGTCAAGATAAGTGGCGTATATACTAAAAGCGTTGAATCCTGGTAAGGATAGGTAGAGACACTGATTATTTATTGTTTAATGAATAAGTATGGGTATTTTATTGTAAAGATGTATTTATTGTCTTTAGTGCAATATAATAGTGCAATATATTGTTTTACATATTTTTATTTAGAATATTAGTCCTTTCCATGTAGTAATATTTTCTAGTTAGGGTTAGTGTATGATTTTTCTTCCTAAATTCCTTCATTTCAGGGTAAATTACCCTGTTTGTTTTTTCAACAACTATAGTAATAAGGATGGTTTGTACACCAAAATTTATTTAACCTGGCTTAAGCTTGTCCACATCCAAGTTGCTATATTAATTGTTGAAAACTCCATATATATGGGTTGCCTTTTTTTCAATATTTTTAATAACAACAGAGTTTTTTACATGTTGACATAAATGTTTAAATTTAATTTTTGTTCATGGTATCTATAGTATTTTCAATTCTTTAGGTTTTGTTTTAGATTTGGCTGTATTGTTTAAATTATGAATTTTTAGTATAGGATTGGCTTCATGATATGTCTTATTTACTTTGTTTATGTAAGATCATATATAACAAGCTATATATATATATATATATATATATATATATATATATATACAGAGAGAGAGAATTTGCAGAGTTTGCCGATTATCTCTAGAACTACTGGACCGATTTTAATGAAATTTGATATGTACATACATTGATACAATACAAAACAAATAGCCATTCAACAATTGTAATACACACGCATGATCGTGCGTAACACTCGTTGGAGTCTGAAGTTATGAAACAGCGGTTGCAGAATAAACAAAAAAAATGGGTTAATAGGGGGTATAGTCCCCTCTTACAGATATACAGGCCTTGCAGCGTGATTTCATACTTGAAATAAGGCAGCTTATCGTTTCCTGTGGCAACTGGTCCCACTCGTTCAGCAACGCTGTTTTCATTTCCTGGATGGTTCTCGAATGGGGTTGCGAATTGCAATTGCCCTCCCCAGAGCGTCCCAAACATGCTCCATAGGGTTGATATCTGGAGATCTTGCTGGCCAATCCATCCGGCGAATATTCTCACTCTCTAGAAATTCGTCGACCAGAAGAACTCTATGTGGCCTCGCGTTATCGTTCATTAAAATGAACTCAGGGCCAACTGCACCCCTCAAAAGGGCTCCAAGATCTCATCCCTATACCTCATACTAGTCACAGTGCCTCTTTCAAAGACATGGAGAGGTGTTCGGCCATCCAACATGATGCCTGCCCAGACCATTAATCCCCCTCCGTCATAATGGTCAATTTCGCGGGGATTGGAGGGTAGGTAGCTGGTCCCTGGTTCTCTCCATATGAACGTACGGCGAGAAACGGTGTTTAGGCTTTACCAGGACTCATCAGTGAAGAGAACGGTCGACCATTGATCCATACTCCAACCTCTATGCTCTCTGCACCATGCTAAACGGACTCTCCTGTTCGTAGAAGTGAGAGGGACGCAAACAGCAGGTCTTCTTGCAAACAACTCGGTCTCATGAAGTATTTTGGAAACAGTCATCCTTGATTCACGGGTTCCTGTGGCTGCATACAAGTCACGGGAGAGCTGAGAAGCTGTAGCACCCCCGTTACGCCTCGCTATAATGGACAAATAACGATCTTCTGTGGTCGTGGTGACTCTTGGACGACCTTGCTGAGGCTTTCTCTCTGTGGATCCGGTATCCTCGAAATGTTTCCATAAGTTACACACGACGCTGGGCGTTAAATTGAACTCTCTACATATCTGGACTTGAGATTGGCCTGCTTCTAGCCTCCCCACAATTCGCCACCTCATTCCATCATCTAAACGTTGGTGGTTACTCATTTTTACTGTTACAAATTTAATTTTACCGATTGCTGCAAAATAACACCAAGAAATTCGCCGAGGTGTGCTAGCGAACGAAATGCGTCTTACCTTACGCGCGCTTATCAAGCCTGTTTCTCTACTAGCTCCGCCTACAAACACGTGTACGCTTACGTATTTGACGTACAAGATTTGCATTTTCGTCTAGAAGCAGTGGTTTTACATTCAGTTCAGTTCTTTAAATGAAATTCGATAAAATATGCAAATTCTCTTAATTTATTTCACCAGTGTATATAAGATTAAATTTTACGTACCAGAAAGACGGATGTTGACGTGGTAGTGTTTGCGGTGGGCCACGGTGCATACCGGCGTTTATGGGGTGTAAACAGGGTATCGAGTTACAAGTTTCGCGCTTAACTTTGGCTGTTGCCACGGGAGTGTAGTATGTTGGGAACGATGAAGATTAAATAGAAAAGCGATAGCGATAGAAAGCGTAGAAAATTCACTAAAATATGAGAAAACAGTGAAAAATGTCTAAAAGATGCGTTTTCCAGGTAAAATATGAAAAACTAGTGAGAAAGGGTTCTCCCCTCCGCAAGACGCGTGTGTGCTCCAGGGCCTTTGACACACACCCGTATCTTACAGGGATGCCCAAATAAAAAATTAAAATTTAAATAGAATTGTTATAGAATTTTCCCTTCGCTTTATCATATCATGAAAATAATTTCCAATTATCAACCAATAAATGTGTAAGAATAGATATATAAAACAATAATTATGCGTATGAAGTCATTTACGTAAAACAAAAAATAATACTTTAAATACAAAATTCTTGTAAAATAGATCCTCAGATGGCACAGTTCTTGAGTATTGATGGCACACCTTTGAAGATCTAGACTACAGTAAATAGGAAAGTTGATTACACTGTTCTATCAAAAATTCACAACTTTTAAAAATATCAATATAGTAAAGCTGAACACTAAAATAGAAATATCAACAAATAAGATTCAAAATATTGTTATATTATAAAACATGAACAATGCAACAAATGATATAAAAGTGTTAGTTTGTATATTTGTTTCTAAAAATTTTTTGTACTGTATTGTCTTTCAGTACTTGAAACTTAGTGACTTTGGGTTTATAGGGTCCCATTCAGCCACCAAGGACAGAGGTAATAATCCAATTCTCTCCCTACTTCCATCCAGGAGAACTCGCTTCTTCAAATGTGGAAACAAAGTGCTCAGGATGAAACAAGGAAGAAAAGTGAACTGTGTTGGGAGGTTGACCCTGTCTCGCAAATCATAAAACTACTTGTTCAATTTCTTACTGTGAAAATATTTCACAACAACATCGAGGGAAAACAAAAACATTTAGACTGGAAACGACGGGTCAACCTGACAAAGGGAAGAGAAAAAAGGATTTTTTTGTTCTATGTGTAGAGATACTTTTTATTCGTGACCCAGTTTTAATTCCTCAGGGGAACAATAAGTTCTTAATTTTGAAGCGTGAACAATTTCAGTAGGTTTTATAGTTCAAGCATTTGGTTTGGTTATTTTGTAGTTTACATCAGAAAGTTTTTTTACTATTTCATAAGGACCTGAAAAAACTGGAGATAATGTTCTGCGATTCGGATAATTAAATTCCTTATACATTACAATAACGAATTGCATGATCAGTTACTAAGTGCAGGTATTTTTAGTCGAATTATAGTAGTTAAATCCTCCAACAGCATCGATCGAAAGATACACAGAAGGTCGATCTGAGGGTGGCACAGTCTGTAAAAGACCAAATCTTTTTTGCCTTTTCTTCTTATTTAATTGACAAACATCACAGTGTTTGACAAATACTGAAATATCTTGGTTAATGTGAGGCCAATAGTATTGAGGATTAATTAGATTGATCATTTTTTGAGTACCCGGATGCCTGAATTGTTCATGAGCATTTTGCAAAACTTTTCGCCTTAGCGAGAAAGGTACAACTATTTTAAATAAATTTTTCTTTTTAAGGATGAGGACATCATTAATTTCCTTATATTTAGAATTATACAAATTGTCTAAATTTTGATGCGTCTTTACCTCATCTAATTGAAGTAAATGTACAGAATGTTGGATATATTGGGCAGTAGGATGCCTTGATAACATATCAGCTTCAACATTTGCTGTTCCCTTTGAATATTTAACTTCATAATCAAACATGCTTAATTTTAAAGACCAACGGAACAATCTTGCCCTTAAATTTTTTACATTTTTAAGCCAAACAAGGGCAGCATTATCAGTATGGATTATGAAATTTTTACCATGTAAATAACAATAAAATTTATCAAGGGCATCTTCTATAGCCAAACATCCCAATTCCGTGATGCAATAATTCTTTTCATAACTACGTAAAGTTCTTGAATGACATGGCACCGGGTGAAGATTACCAGGACTGTCATGCTGTTTCAAAATTGCTCCAGTTGCCACTTGAGAAGCATCATAGAACACACGAGGAGGTAATTTAGGGTCATACAATTGTAATACAGGTTTAGTTACCAATTTTTTTTTTAGCAATTCAAAAGCTTCTTGGCATTCTGCAGTCCAGTGCTATTGTTTATCCTTCTTTAAAAGTTGATTTAAAGGTTCCCTTATTTTAGCATAAGAATCAAGGAATTTGTTATAAACGTCGACTGAACCAAGAAAACCCTGAAGTTGCTTAACATTTTTTGGAGGTTGCAATTTTTTAATACTTTCAATATTATGATTATCAGGAGTGATGCAACCCTCTTTAATTTCATAGCCGAGAAAGTTGATTTTATCTTTAGCGAAAACACATTTTGAAACCTTTAGTTTGATATTTTCTTCTTCACAAATTTTAAATATTTGCTCTAAATGAGCATAGTGTTCCTCTAAAGAGTTTGAGAAAATCACTATGTCATCAAAATAATGACATGCAAAAGATGAGTATTTATGTTTGTTTAAAATTCAACGTATAGTACGATTAAATATTGCAGGGGCATTCCGAAAACCAAAAGGGAGAACTTGAAATTCATATAAACCTTCACTTGTAACAAAAGCTAATTTTTCTTTATCTTTTTCATGAAGATGAATATGCCAATAACCTGATGCAAGATCTAAAGTTGAAAATATTTTAGCATTAGTTAATTTATCTAACAGTGTGTCAATTTGTGGTAAAGGTTCAGCATCACTTTTACAAATAACATTTAATTTTCGATAATCAATGCACAACCAATTTTTTTTCATTTCTTCTCTCTTATAAGCCAACGTGACAGGAAAGGAGTAAGAACTATTTGATTCTTTACTTAAACCTGCAGCCAATAAATTCTTTACTTGTTTATTTATTTCAACTTCTTCAATAGCTGAAGTTCTGTATGCTCTCTGGGAAACTGGCAAGTCTGATGTCAAATTTATTCTAGTGGGTTCTATTCTAATTTTCCCTACATCATATTTATTTTTAGAGAAGACATGAGAATATTCTGATAAAAGGGATAAGATTGGAGGGGATAGTTGTTTAACAATAAAAGGTGGAAAAATTTCCTCTGAGGTATTAACTATGCCATACTGTTGATCCACTTTTTTATTTGTATTTTCTTGTATATGTAGAGACATTTGATTATTTTTGTATGTCGATGTATAATATATTTTCCATTTTGTAATATTTCATTTTTATCATAATCAATAACAAGTTTATATAGACTACAATCTGGCAGTCCCAAAATGATATATGGTAAATGATTAACAATTATATACATCATTATTATTTTATTTATTTGGCCAATTTGTAAATAAACATCACATATTTGGGTAAGTTGAAAGTTGCCATGGGCTTGGTTTACTCTGACAGGCCTAGTTTGTTGTCTCGGTAGATTAAGTTTATTGACTATATCTGCAGATATGAGAGAAAAAGTGGATCCTGTGTCAATAACAATGTTAACATTATCCAGTAAAGTATGCGACATAGGAAAATGTACCAAGTTTGAAGGATTTTGTAAAGTTGAAATGTGTCCGGACACTAATAATTGTCAATAAACTGGGCCAGAGGCCTCAGTAGAAGGGTTTTGTCTGTCATTAGCAGTGTTTTCACTGCCATTTGTTACTTGTGATGAAATAACAGAGTTTCCTGTGCACTGGGAAACAGAGTTATTTGTTATGGGCAAGTCACAAGTAAACTGTGGTTGTCTCAAAGGACACAATTGAATCCAATGGTATGCATTAGGAATAACTTGCCTGGTACAAATTCTGCATGGAGAAGAAAGTAACCTACTTTGAAAATGAGCATTATGATTTCGTCTAAATCCTTGACTCATAAATGTGTTAGAATGAGGATTAGCAAAATTATTTGGACGCGACCTCGAGAAATTTTGGAAATTTGACCGAAAAAAAGAATTTTGTGGTCGATGTACAAATGTTGGTTGTCTAGGGCTAAAGTTTGGTCTAGTTCTCATTGGCGATTCATTACTCCCGACTGCAGTTTGCTCAGAAGATTCCTGAATTTTAAAAAGTTTCGTGGCTAACGTGAGCCATTCTGTAGGTGTTTTAGGGGGTTGGACTGTCATTAATTGTTTGAATTGGGTAGGTAACCCATCTGTAAAACCTTATAAAATCAGTTGAGGGGAAAGACTTAATTGTCTTCCACAATTTAATTTTTCATTAAAATTTTTAACTAAATCATCATTTTTCTTTAAATAATGTTGTGAAAAATCAGCAAAGTTAACTACAATGGGTTGCAAAAATTTTTCAGAAAGAACAGAGCAGAGATCATCAAAATTACAGATATTTAAACAATAATTGATATAGTGTATTAGTGCAGAACCTTTAAGAAATATAGAAATGTTTTTGACTTTCCAATCTTCATTTTTATTATGCTGTTTGCATATGTCATTAAAATACTGTAGCCATAATTCCATCTTCATTCCATTTTCAGAATCAAAAGGAATTATGTGTGGGTCACTTATATTGGTATGTTCAATGTGTACATCAGTATTAGAACCACTTTATACCGTTTCTTTATTTTTATCATTAGAGTTAGGCATTTTTAATCCTGATCTAAGAATCATTCAAATAAAATAAATCTTAACTTACATTTCTAAACACAATAAAATATCTTATATTTGCATAAATTTCTTAACACAATAAAATCTTATTTGTTATATCTTAATTTGTTATACTGATGTCAGTTTTCAATAATTATTAATAAGAAAAATTTACAAATATTTAAACATATAGCAGATTGTTAAAAATAATAATCAAGCAATTTAAATTAGTACCAGAAAAAACACACTAAAGAAATAATTAAAATTCAAAATTCAGGAAACTTATCATTTTAAAATAGCATTTTATATAAAAACTAGTTGATATTCCCGGCGGTGCTCGGGATAAAAATATTTTCAAGTCCAAGTACTTATAACACTTTCAATTTATTAAAAATGTTTTTCGCGGAAGAGTCTTTCGTTGATTTTCGTTAATCCACTGAACCTTTGGACCAGCAGTGAAACGCCCTTCTTTTTTTCTCTCCCTAGTTTGAACCACCGGGCAAGAATCTCGTAGTCCTTCGTACTCCATTTTCCCCTCCCCATCATTGCTACGGCAACAGCAGAAACTCTTTCATATATTGGATTTTATTGTCATTTAGTGTTTTTGTCACTGACCGGAAAAAACTGCATAGTGATCTTTCCTTTTCTCCTTACGCCCTCTCCCTCCGGTAGGAAGTGGTCTCAATAATCCTGAAGGATTTTACACACTCATTATGATCATTAAAAATTTGTAATATTAAATAAAAAATCGCGAAAAGAGAGTAATAACGTCATTGGATTGTGGTGCAAACATATTGAAAGAGGTATATGCTACGAAATAAAAGCTAAATAAAATTTCTTCCTTTCTGTTAACATCCAACGAAAACAATATTTTTATTATAACTTTCACAATGGTAAAATTACCGGAATGAAGCTTTTGATAAAACTGTAATTTGGTTTGAATTTAATTACAATTACAGAAAGGATTCTTACAAATTTTGTATGAAATAAATCTGAAATGTTTAATATATTAAAGAAAAGAACGCATGACATTTAAGTTGGAATCATTAAAAAGATAACTTTTTGCTCTTTAAAATGATATGTAAAAAATCTACGTGAAAAATATTTTTCTGAAATTATTGCCTAAAAACTGAATTAAAAAGCCGAAAATTGGCTTAGTTTTCGTTATTTAATTAAATGCCTTAGAAAGTAATATTTTTGAAAATGTAGAATTTATCTAGGAATGGACTCCAGAATGACATGTGCAAATTTCTTGTTAAGAACTATTCACCGTTTAGAGGAGTTCTTGCGACAGATAAATCGATAATACATCTTATTTTCCTCCTCCCTTTGTCCTCTTCCTACAATTGTAACCAAACTAAGTAACATTAGCGCACAGTCATTAGGATCATTTAAAAATTTGTAAAAAATAAGTAAAGCATCGAGAGAATAATTCACAAACATCATCGGATCACTGTGTAACCACTTTAAAAGATGTAAAAGCCACAACCGGAAACCGGAAGTGAAAAGTCTAATTTGTTGTTTATGCTCAAAGAAAACAATATTTGATTATATTAACTTTAACACTGACAAAAGCCCGCGTGCAAAACAATAAATTGGCTTGAATTTATTTCTATAACAATAAAAGGTATTGTTAGAAATTGCTTTAAAAATATATATTTGACGTTAATAACAATCACAGAAAAAATTTCATCGGAATAGAATTAATATCATTAAAAAGATAATTATCTGCTCTTTAAAATAGTATAAAAATAATTGTTGTCTAATAAATATTTCAGAAGTTATTGGCAAAAAACGTCTAAGCATTAGGCTTAACAGCGGCTAATTTTCGTTATTTAATTATATATCTTAAGAACTAATTAACTCTGAAAGTTGAAAATAGCATCGTTGACCTAGCAATGTTCTCTAGAATGTCGTATGCAAATTTCATGTCGCTACGGTACACCGTTTAGGAGTTCTTGTGACCGACGGACGGACGGACAGAAAGACAGATACATGTATTTTCTGCTTTATATTATAGATAAATACTTAACAACAATTTTTATCGGCGATCTTGACCAAAACACCTTTTGTTTTTATTTTCACTCACGCGCACACTGTATCACTTTGAAGCTGTAGACACCTAATTCGCACATTACTTGGCTCACAAAAAAATTACACTGAACAATGCAATCACTATTAATATGGAATGGAATAATTTTTTTTCGATGACTTCTCGACGCACAAACCCTTTTTTAAACAAAGTAGAACTGACGTAGCTATGTAGATTGACGCTCATTAGCACAGCACAGATTATGGTACACTGTAAAAAATTTTAGTGTGACACAACACCAAAAATGGTGGCAACTACTTTACACCAAAAGTGGTGCAGTAAAACACCAACCATTATTTTTGGTGTAGTGAAACACCAAAGATAATTTTAGGTGTAATCAAACACCAGAGATAATTCTTGGTGTAACCAAACACCAGGAATGTTCCTTTACACTACTCTTGGTGTAAAGTAGTTGCCACCAGTTTTGGAGTTCAGTAACACTAAAACACAGGGCCTATGTAATACATAAAATATTTTACATCCTGACACGAAACACCATCAAAAGTAAGAAAAATTCGCTGGTTATTCAAGTATACTAGAAAATAAATACCTTACCTATAAGACATATATGAATATTACATAAAATATAGTTATACATGAAAGTTGTCAAAATAACACAAAAACAATAATATGCTTAAGGCATATAAATACATGTGGGTGTGTGTATATTAAACAAATTTTATTACAAAATCTGAAAAAAAAATAAATCCTTAATTTTCAGTAGCTCCGAGAAGTTCTAAACTGAAATCATTAAAAATTATTTAAAATAATCCAAATATAACTTTGAATCACAGGAGTTAAAATATATATTCTGACACAAGAACACACTATTCCGTTGTAACTCAAAGACTGTGCCAATTATATTAAAACAGCAAACAAATTAGAATAAAATAAAATCATCTGTCTTATTATCGTCTGCGTGTTTCAGGTAGGAGAAAAATATGTAAAGTATTTAAATCCATAAAAAACAAAATATCGAATATTAATGAATAAGGTATCAAAATAGGCTAAAATGGTAATAGGAAATTATAAATACATTAATTAATAGAAGTAAATTTAAATTATTTGAATAGCAAGAAGTTCTAACCAAATTCCTTTTAAAAACCTGAAACTAAACTTTAAATTACTAAAAACTAAATAATCAAATTATAAAATTAAAAAGTTACCTTTATACCATATATATGTAAATGTTATAAAGAAATTTGAATGCTAAAATGTATGATAAGATGTTTTCTAATAAAAATTATTTTCATCAATCAGAAATCAGGCACTTAAATCTTCTTGGTACACATGATTGAATTTCAACAGTTTCATGAGCCCTAACTTCATTCCAACAAAATTCTAAATATCCACACTTATCAATGAATTGTTGCTCAGAAAAGCTTCGCCACATGCATGCACACTCTCTGCAATAATTATTTAGCAAAAAAAGATAAAACTTTTCTCACTGGGTAGCTATTTATATGTTAAAACCTCAGAAATTTGAGTTTTCGAAGGATGAGTTAACACATTTCACCAACTTTTTGCTTAAAAAGTACACTTTCAAGTGACAAATGGCTTTAAATATGTTCAGATTC
>BGPR01005064.1:0-100050 GCA_013235015.1 Araneus ventricosus
TAAAGTATTCCAATCACTCAAGATATAAAGCATTTTTTTTTCTTTATCTTTATAATGCTGATATTAGCTCCTCGACAACATAAATGAGATTTTGAAAATTGAGAATGGTCTGGGTGATTGAAGATAATACAAAAAAGGGGTCATAAAAGTTATGTGAACCAATAAAAAATATATCATCTGAATAAAATTTTTTTTAAATGTAGTTTCACAATTGGCATAAAACACAAAAAATCAAACCAGCAAAATGAATTCGGGAATTAAAAAAGAAAAAAATAATCATGGTTCAGAAGGAAAATGCATGTACTACTTCGCACAGTACAGTAGATAAAAAATATAACTTTATTATTAAAAAAATGCCATCCTATAAAGTCTGCAGATTTTCCAATCTTAAAACGCATGATAAAATAAAACAACTACACTCAAAAAAATTAAACCTTAATTTACAAATCATTTTTGAACTGTTTTCAACAGAAAATTATTCAATCTTCTACTTACTTCATGTGCTAGCATTCTATATAGTTCTTCTTTAGTTATTGACAACCTTTCTCTATCTGTGCTATCAACTACAACAATGAGAAACTGAAAGAAAAATGTTCTATTGAAAATATTATTTTTTGAAACAAAAAATAATAAGTAAACTTAAATAATATAATAAATTAAGTTAATGTCTAACTAATTTAATATTTGGTAGAATACAGAAAGGTTCAAGTTGATTTTTTATATTTTGTAAGAAATCCATGATCAATTTTTCATTGCCATTCTAATTTTTTTACAGTTAAACTATCATTAAACGAAATTTAGTCAGGGTCTTTTAATTTAAGGTAAAATATTTCAAACTGATGATAATCTGGGTTTAGTTTAAGTAAAATTTAGATTAGTTTTAAAATTTATAAATTTTAAAATGAAATAAAATTGGCATTTTAATTAACTTAAAGTACGAAAAGCATTGCTGTTTCAAATTGTTCAAAATAGTCCCAGAAACACTTTAGTTGTTAATTTCTTTCAGTTGTCTTAACTGCAAAATATCCCTGTATGTGCAATGCAGGATAAGTAATTCAAATCAAATTTTGTGTTCATCATAAAGTTTATCACTTGAACATAGTATCTGACATTGTTTCATTTGATATTACATAGAAAAAAGTTTCCACGGTTGATGCTAAGTAACAATTGCATTAGTATATTAGAATTACGATAGAGACAAAAAGAAACATACATAAAATTAATAAAAGATACTTATATGCAGGGGTGTAGTGGAGCTGGTACACACCGGAATGCCATTCCGGCACTACTTTTATCCCAATAAGAGAAATAAATATCAAAAAATTATGAAAACGTCCTTAAAACAAAGCGATTTTTGTCACCCAAGTTAGAGCGTCCCGGCACTGCTTATTTTACGACTACACCACTGCTATATATACAGCAATTCTAATTGTATCTGGGCAGCATCAGTAAAGCATTTCCATGATTTCAAATTGCACAAAGAGTAATGTTTTTCATAACTCGGATTAAAAAAATTCTCCATTTACAGTACAAGACGAATTTTAATATTTAAAAGAAGGCATATCAAAGTCGAATTCCAAATAACACCAACTTTACTGCAATTTTAATTTAATGGGTGTTTTTGATTCCTTCAGGAACATTTTATTGATGACCTGAAGATCTAGGCTACAACATTCAAAATAGTGTTAATTTTAATTTGATTGATTCCAAATGTAGCAGTGTTCTTGAAGGGCAAGGAAATACTACAAATTAAATAAATAAAAGATTTTCCAGAAAAATTCTTCTGGTTATTAATTGATTTCAATACCAAACACTTATATTTTACATATGAGTAATATTGTTTGACATTTAGTAAAACTACGATGTATCTACTTTTGCTAAGATTCGTATAATTGATGAGTATAGAAGTTATTAATGAAGACGTAGCTCACTTCTGTATTACTATAGTAAGTATTCCAGGCAGCTCTTAGGGAATCTTGTCCTCCCAAGTCCCACATTATAAAATGGATATTTTTCCATACAACTTCTTCTACATTACTTCCAATGGTAGGAGATGTGTGCACAACTTCATCCAATAAACTGCAACAAAAGGAGAAAGAAAAATTCAAGGCAAACAAACACTTTTAGTATGCACAATTCAAGTTGGATGCTGATATTTTTTAAACTATGTAAATCAGACTTGTATATGAGATCAGTTTAACATCAATTAATGATAATAAACTTAAATTTAAATATTATGTCCACACTTTGGTTAAACTAATTGCAATTATTTAATAAAAAGCAGGAAGATCATGTCAGCAAAAAATTCATTTCCTCCATACATCAATGAACATTAATAAGAAAATGCCAACAAAATCCCCATGTACAATCAATTTGACACTCACTTAAGTGATTGGCACTTTGAAATACTGAATGAGAGATGTGTAACTGTGCTGTTTGGCTCTCAAATGGTTAAAATAAAAGAAAACTGCACATGCATAATAAAAGAACAAAACAAAATTCATCATTACATACCTAAATAATTGAACAAAAATAATGTTAAAGTTTACTTTTATTTCTTTAATTTGTTCCTATCAGAAAATATGATGTTCTAATAATGTTTTGATAGTAATTTTACACATATAAAAATGCATAACAAGCAGCGATATATAAAAAAAAAACGGAAAGAAAAATATTTTATACATACAACTGGTAGAGTATTGTTGTTTTGCCAGCATTGTCAAGACCCACAATGACGACTTTGTGTTCTAGAAAAAGAAAAAAAAAAATTATTACAGATAACAGAAATTTAATACCTAAAAAACAGTTAAAATACATCGCATGTTGAAACGAAACTAGCGCTAGTGTTCTCCACTCGACTTTCTCGTATATATACACAATACGGCGCTTTTTGCGTTAATATTCGTAGTAAAGAAAAGAGAATCGAATACGCCTTTAGATTTCTTTTTGTCCGATTGGATCCAACATCTGATAAACATTTGCAATTTTTATGTTATGATTACATACTAAATTTCATTTATCTAGATTGTTGCATTTGAGTTATCGCGTTCATATACCCTCGAATATACAGACCTACAGACAGTCAATCCTTTGAAGTTTTTGGTCTACAATTTTGATACAGATCTTCGATACAGGCGATAAACCTTATATATATGAATTTCATCCATTTAGTTTGTTTCGTTTTGGAGTTATGTTCAAATGTACGAGGACAGATAAACTTCCTGCTTACAGATTTCATCCAAAATTTGATCGAAATCTACAACTGAGCGAAAAGAACAAATTTCATCTTTCTAGCTCATTGCATTTTCAAGTTATCATGCTAACCGTCAGACAACCTAACGCAATTCAAAATAGCTATGACTCGGGGAGGTATAAAACGTGGAGATTTCTCCATATCCCCGAGATCGACGTTTTTGATGATGATGATAATTTGGATTTCTGTTGCAAGATCCTTAAATAGAATATGCTGTGCCGAAACATCGACGTTTTTTAAGATCATGATACTTTCTCTTTGTATAGTAAATATTTCATACACAAGCAAGTAAAAAACTATCTACGTTAAATAATTTTAATTTCAAATCCGCTACTAATTAACAGTCTTATAGATTTTGCACAATGATATGATATTTTTACAGTTCTCGGCTAATTTTAGAATATTAAGATAAAAAATTATTATACATTGGCTTGAAAAAACTAACATTCAATAAAGATATTTAACCACTAAACTTTAAAGCCCGAGAATACTCGTGTATCGAATTATCGCATTTTTAGTCTTAAAACTAAAAATTAATCATTAATTAGCTTTATAATTTTACACAAAGATTACGTAGAATCTATAAACATCTTAAGCATTATATGCCTTCTGAGATGAATGAAAACGACAGCCTCTTTCCAAAGCAGAAGGGATCATTTTATTAAATAGCAAAGAAAATGAAACTGTTAAGGGCTTAAGTAAACATTTGATGCCTGTAATCAAACATCTATATACATATTTTATAACTAACATTAATTTTTACACAAAAGATTAAGCTGTTTAAACAAAGATAACATTTCGTTGGGTTTCACTTCATTTTTCTTTTACCAGCAGGAATGCTCAAATACCGATGATAATTATAATGTATCTATTTCTGAAATCGCAACCTATCAATCACAGAATTTGTTTGGGTGCTATAAAATTTCTTTTAATTTTCATATAATAAAATGATCGATTCAGATTTGGGAGAAATGTTTCCCTTGAAGTAGATAACGTTAATACATAAAATTCGCGGATCATCATCTCGTCCGTAATAACATTCTAATTCCATTAAAACGTATGGTATGTAATTTATATTAACTGAAATGTTACAAAGGATGCAACGATTCGCATAACAGAAGCCACCAAAAACACAAGTTGACCATTTGAAATAATCACAAGAGCACAAAACCGAAATGGCTTCTCTGAGTCAACCTTTAAAAGCAACCATCTTTAGAAGTGTGAATTTTACATGGCTTCTTCAGATAATCCTGTAGAAATTTTGTCGAGCATTTCTCTCCCAGACTAAGTAAAAAAATTCTATATTATTGCAAACAGCACCGTCATTTTCCTATGCACCTGGCTAATAATAAAATTATATCAACCTGATATTTTTTAGGAATATTGTCCTTCCAGTAACAAGTCCATAAATTTCCGATTTAGCATAAAAGGTATAAGTGCTCGATGTGAAACAAAAAATTGCAAAAAGAGAAAGAAATAGAACTTAACAACTAAAGGACACAGGTAAACGCATGAGCTATATTCAAAATCCAAAAGCTAGTCTAATTTGATTTATTATTTACTTCTGGATAAAAATTCTTGTTTTAACTTGCTTATGTGAACAATAATAATGGCTAATTTTTTCATAATGATTTCTTAAACAAAGATTCTCGTTGTATAAGCAACCTTTTTCTAAGTAACTGAACAGAAAACCACAAGACCATTAATGCAAGCACTGAAAGAATAATCTCTCTTCACAATATAATTGTTAATAAGGCTTATTCTAATAAGCTTGAATAAAACCAGGTTATTTCTGCAAAACACAGCACATTTTCTAATTCGCCTGAGGTCTTATGGGATCATTTTAATTAGCTTAGAAAATATTAGGGTAACTGGAAAGCGATATATAATTTTCTATTAGCCGGACGCACTGCAAAACAGCGAAGTTGATAAATCCAAAGTTTTTTTCAATAATTTTTTTAATTAGCCTGCGACTTTTCCACCGCACATAATACAGCCCGATTCGACTAGAGTAATGATGAGTGGAATGGCTTGTTTATGGGATATTCAGCAACTAAGATCATTCCATTCTACCCATTTCCATTAGTATATAGACGCTTAACAAGCAACAATACCTATCTCAATTTTTTGAAAATTCAAAGAAAAAGCCGAATTTTTCGCAACGAATAACGTATATTCCTACCAGATGTGAAAAAAAAAATCAAAAATATTCGTTATTAGTTGTGAAAAATTAGTTTTTCTTCCTCCTGGAAATTTCAAAAAATGAGATCTGTTGCTTGTCAAACGACGATATGGTAATTTTAAACTAGCTCTAAAGGTATGCATTTGGAAAAATAGCCATCAAGAGAATTAGTTTATGTATTTTATTTCCATTTCTTTTTTGTAGCAAAAAAAAAAAAAAAAAATTAGTCACCAACAAATATGGTTTATGTGACATCCAACATTTTGAAGCAGTAATTTGCCATTAGAAGTGCTTCAGTCAAAACCAGCTGTAGAAGCAAGATTCTAAAATAGCAATTTAAAAAGCAAAAAAGCATTTGTTTACTCTACTAGAGTTTAATTATAAAAAAATAATTTTCCGATATTATTGATGAGGGGGTTTTGTCGCTTGATCTTCCGTGATTTGTTCCTTTTACAAATCTGTTTTCTCTGAACGAATTCAATTTGCCTGAATTTAAAAAGAAAACAAAAAGTTATGTTCCAGACATGAATCTCTCCGATCTTTTTAGATAAATCTTTATAGAATTCCAATTTGTATTTTTATATTCGAAGATAGCCGTTTTAAATTTACGAACAATAGATGCCAAAGAATGAATGGAGAATCAATTCCGTAAATTGTTTCGAAATTTCAATTACATCCAGATTTTGTTTAAATATAAACAATTTAATAACTTATATACACACACTTTTAGGTGTAGTATTATCAGTTTAATTTTCAGTAGAAAAAACACTTTTCCCCATGATTAGCAAATGAAAATTTTATTCGATTTCTCTCACTCTTTGAGGCTCATATAAAAAAAAACCTGGTTCACAAACAAAAAATATCGATAAACCTAATACAGTCCACATGCTAAAACAAATTACTGAAAGAAAAAATCATTTTTTAAACTATACATTTCCTCACAAAGCAGGATATACTGCCGTTCCTGAATTGTGGGGCGGAGTTGACAAAAAACAGTAATTTATCGATCCCAGATGTTTATTTTCCCATGCCTATTGAATGAAAATATCGAGCTCCCGCTGTAATTATATTTCTACACGAAAAATAGCTTTCCAATTCACTGTTTCTCAATTGAAAAGAACGAAAAACATGCGTAAATCATTGATGACATAGTCCAATAATTTATATCTCCAATTTGGACCTATTCTTAGCTTGGAACTCATATTCCACAACACCAAACATGCGAACACATATCTACATGTAGATATGACAAAAACAGCGAGCGATTTATTGAAAAAAATGTATCGATTATAGTATATAGCTTGTTGATTCTGATCGGTCTGTTTACTTCATAAAATGCGGAGAATAAATGAAATAATATATACATTAGAATTTTAAAATATTGTCAGAACCGTAGTTTTAAATAAATTCATCACACATACGAAGTATAACGGGATCTTGTTGCAGCGATCTTAAATCTAAAACTATTTTGTACAATAAAAATGACGATTCCGTTATATGAAGCAATTCAAAGGTTGCGTGAAAAATAATCTGTTCAAGATGGACTGGAATCAACAATTCGAAAGAAAAATCGTATAATGCATAAGGGATCAGTTAAGTTATATTAACGGTCCCGTTTATAAGCAACACGAGGACGAGGGCTATTTTGGGACAAACTTCGTACTTTTGAACAGTGAACAGATGACGAATAAAACACCTGAGCTGGCACCCACTCTCCACACCACACCAGCAGGAGGAGTTTGATCCACGACGTATGATTTAAAATGCAACAGGCCCACGCGTAAGAAATCTGGTAGAGGGGTAATAGTCAAATTACGTAACGCCAGTAATGACAAAAGTACAGTGGAACCTTGCTAAATGAGCAAAATTCGTTCCAGAAGCTTACTCGTAATGCGAAACGTTCGCTAAGAGAAACAATTTTTCCTATATAAATTAATGTAAAGTACGATAATGCGTTCCATGCCGAAAAAAATACTCAAAAATATATACAGTATAACGTTTATGTAAAGAAAATCATATATAACAATGTCAAGGAGCTTGAATCATCATCTTTTCTTTTATAGCAGAATCTATCAACACGGAATGTGGATACGATTTGCAGAAAAAAAAATCGAAATAAGTTTTTATTATTTATGATACATACTATAATTTGCAGGACTGAGTTCAATGCTTCATTTAGTGATTTTACTAATTTTTCTAAGTATTTTAATAAAGTTTTTATATGAATTGTGACTCATGCCTAATTCTTTTTTTAGTAGGAAGCTGTCTAGGACATTTGTTTTTGTCGACGCTTCAAAATTTGACGAAAATACGACACAGCATTATCATTAAATAAATTTGTAGCACGCATAGCTACTGCCTTATTAAGATGGTGCTTCTCAATGTACGATGCAACAGTTTCCCATGCTTTCAGCATTTCTCTTATATATATTGCGCTAGAAGACTCCTGCTTTGCTGTTACCTCCTCCAACAAACTCTCTATATAATTTCTTGCTGTGAAACACCATGCAACTCCATAAGCTCTTCGGTGGTCAGCTCTTGGCTTTGCTTTTCCACAAGCTCGTCGATATCATTGCTATCCACCTCCAGTCCTCTGATCTTGGCCAAAGACCCAATCTCGTTCACTATAGGCTCCACAGGGTACTGTTTCAGACTCCTCAAAGTCACATTCGACAACATGCTCCGGTCAAAGCTTCTTCCAAGCAGAAATGAGGAAACTCTTGGTAACCCCTTCCCATGCATTTTCGATCGTTTTGAGGCAGGAAACGGTGCGGAAGTGATATTTCTAATATTCTCCGAGAGTACGGTTGGTCCCTAGACACTATTTTTGATAAGAACCCATCAATAGAGACCATGTTCGATAAAAATTAAAACAAAATAAAAGCTCCGTGGATAAGCAGTCGCAAAATCTGAGACTTCCTCTTCTCGTCACTCGTTGTGCTAAACGTCGCTCGTTAAGTGAGGTTCCACTTTAATTGCACATATCATGTAATTTCACGCTGTGCTGTGAATTAATTTTTTTTTTTTCATTATTACTAGCCGATCTCGCCGCCCTCTACTCGGCACTGTCCTGTCACCTCGCTGTTTCGAGGCTCTCAGCCACTGCCTTTATCAGTTTTAAATACTGCATGAAGATCAGTGGAACAGACCATAAAACCATAGTACATTTCATATTCTTTGTAGACAATAGATTCCTTTAAAATGGTAAGATCTTTCGATAAACCTCATCTAGTTGTAATGTTTTGTATAACTTTGAAGTTTGGCATGAAAGTCTTCAGATCCATAGATACAGAATGATATCGCCCTAAATAAACAGTTTCCATCACCTGCAATAGGTATTTTACAATATTTTTGACATGCCATTGTGATGGAACTGTTGGGATCTATATATTTAAAATAATATACTAAAACCTTCAGACAGTTCGCCAGCCCCAACCACTCAACGGATTTGGAATTTTTTTATTTTTTATATTTTTTTATATAATCCCTTTATTTTATTTTTATTTCATATGAAAGCTTATGACGTCTAGGTATGTCATCAAGGGTCGCCTGCCCCCCCCCCCAACCCCCCTTTTCGAACGAAAACGAAAAAAAAAACAATGAACGGGGGAGTGGATGTTTTTTTGTTTTTGTTCGTAAATGGGGGGGGGGGGGGGGGGCAGGCGACCCTTCATTGCAAATCTAGACTTTACAAGCTTTCAGATAAAATAAAAATTATCGAAATCCGTCGAGTGGTTGGGACTGGCCAACTGTCTGAAGGTTTTACCATATGGGTAAACATTGTAGAAATACCCCAGCCCTAACCACCAGATCGATTTCGACAATTTTTATTTCATATGTAAGCCTATAACGTCTAGATTTGCAATGAAGGGTTACTTTTTCCCCACCATTCCCTATTTTCGAACGAAGTCGAAAAAGAGTTTCTCTACCATACATTCTATATGTTTTTTTGGATTTCGTTCATAAATGGGGGGGGGGGGGGGGGGGGGCGGGGACCCTTGACGACATATCTAGACGTCGTGAACTTTCACATGGAAAAAAAAAATGTCGAAATCGGTCGAGTGGTTGAGGCTGGCGGACTCGGTGAAGGTTTTTTTACCACATTATTTTAAATATAGATTATTCTTCTTCAAGATGCGCAATAGTTTCCAAAATAGTACCAGCGTGGTGTATTCCATGTGAACAAAAACCGACTCCATTCTATTTGATTTCGTTCATTTTTAAAAGTTGATTCGCAGACACGCAACTTTGATCTCAAAAGGGACGTATCCGAATACAGTCTACTGCATTCACACCATAAAAGCAAATGATTGAAAACAATGATCAGCCACAAGGTTTGTTTTTTAAACATATTTTCACTTACGACCACTTTTTGCGAGGGCGAAAAATCTGCTGTATCATTTTCGTCCAAAAAATTGCTTGAACTTTGACATTGGTAAACGCATGACGGGAAAGTCATTTGTACCAAAGAAAATGAAATATAAATGAAAGATAAATACAGAAAAAAAAAATCAAATGCAAGTTCTTCAGCAAATTTTTTAACTTGTCTCAAGGCGACATGATTCTTAGTATTTCCGAACAAATACTGAAATTGAAAGAAGACAGAGCCCTTGTATCTCCTGTCTTCCCACCTGGCGTCAGTGTATAACCTTTTAAACCATCTTCAGAGAAATTACAGTTTATTAAAAAAAATAATTAAAAATAAAGTACAGCAAATATGCTATATATATTTTTCTCAAGGCCGAACAAAATGCCCTTCGTCCTTACGAGTCCTGGTATAACCAATTCCGTCAGTAGTTAAGACCCTTTTTAGCCCCAACAAGAAAAATCAATAAAGCACATTAGAAAGTAAGTTTTTAAAAATCATTAAAAAAAATGAAAACAAGTCGGATTTTATTCATTCAATTCCAATAATATGTTGATTGCATACTGATGAAGTATTATGATACTGAATGTGAAAACAGAGGGAAAAAAAAACCCCAATAAAAAGTTGCTTGCAGTAGAGCGGTAAACATTTTTCCGAGAAATATAATCCCTTTATGCGCTGAAAAGTCAAGAATCCTAATGCAAAAGCAAATTTCCATTAGTTAATTAAACAGAAAAACGCTTTTTTTAAATATATGATGACAAATCGCATTAAATTATGCAAAAAAGCACTCGTTATTCGAACATAAATAAAAGATAAGACGGCGAGAAGACAGATATAAAACTTGTGTCTTCTTATCTTCCGCCGACAAGTGTGTGTTCCCTCTCATCTTGAAGTACAGGAATCTCGGTCCAAGAAACTTTTTAATCACAGCTGATCGAAGTCCTACAATTTCGTCACTTGCGGATTAAAAATAACAATTTGACACTTGCATTGTGACGTAACGACTTACGCGCACAGTTTACCTTGATTTAATTTATGGTACAAGTAGAGATGATATCTGAATACGTCCCACTGAATGATGTTTAATCAGACGGCAGCACAAAAAAAGATTTGAAGTTGAAAACACACCTGCTCCAAAGAATAACACAGCAACCCAACGAAATCATGACGTAAGGTCTTTCAGCGTATTAAAATTGTAGCGAGCATCAAAACAGCTGTTAGTGATACAGATAAAACGCAAACAAAAACCCGAAAAATTCTGGGAATGAACACTTCTGGAAATTAGCGAGATAAGGAAATTTAAATATTTGCAACTACCAAGAGCCAGAAGTAAAATATTAAACTGGAGTCTTTGCACACCTTTTCCACGATGATGCAGCATTACTCCGAAAGTTCTGTTTACGCATGCAAAAATGATATACAAAGACTGGTTCAACAAGTGTTTAGCAAGCTTTGCTCTGATAAGATTTTGAACTCTTATCTGAAGAAAATAAATTAAATCTATTTGAGGTGCGAAAATAATTCATTTATAACTTTTAACATTGTTTAAATTAACTTTTCGCATTGTTTATAACTTCGATATTTTGGAAAAGACTTTATATGTCGTAGGACACTAACTATCTGAAAATTTGTTATGTTAATCAAGAGGTCCATATGGTGGGTCCAGCCCACCCACCCCGTGGACGAAAAAAATGAAACACGGACCGAAATTCCAGCCAATATCTCACCTGCACGGATTTGAATCCAGCTGGACAGCGGAGTTACCGATTTTGATTCAGGAGCAAGTTGACATAACATCAGACAAAATTTTAGGCAGGCCCCAAACACTAGTTATTTATAAAGTCTCTAATGTAAATCAAAAAGAGAAGTTTCAATCTTTAATCCACTTTTATTTCCATAATATCTTGACAACGTAATGAAAGTAAAAAATCCCGACACTGAGATGATTCAAGATACACCAGCAGTAGTGTAGACACAGAATGCAGCGCCATGCTCCTGTTACCATTACAATTGCTGTACCAATTGGATGGACATGGGGCAGTGTAGAAAGAAAGGGGGGGGGGGGGGTGTTAAGTCGTATTCCCAGACGCCGGTCCTGGGAAGAGAGCGCCGGAAAAGAAAAAATATTTTAGCATTTCATTTTTTAAAAAATTGAAATATGGAAGGGACGGAAACGAATACACCACTCATTCGCGATACACTATTGCACTCATTACCTTACGTACTATTACAAGATAAGACGATCATATGCGCCTTCCTCCTATGAACGAGTTCTATTATCCACGAAAGATTTTGAGCGCAACGTCTATCACCTAAAGTGGTCGGCATAAGCGCTCGTAAATGGAAAAAATCATTAATAGTATAGAGCTGACCATCAGGAAACTTTGTATCTGAAAGCGCAACTGGAATATATGAACCGCGGTCAGTGCAACAGGCAGAAGAAATAGTAAAAATAAAATCCTCAGTCCAACTAGAAAAATTGGGATCTATTGTATTTTTAAAATGCCATTGATATATGTTCAATCAAGAAAAGCTGAATGCAACAGGCCCATTCTGAAAGCAAGAAGCAGAACAAAATAAAAATTGTTTATACTTGTCAAACTTCGAATTGTCCCATGTCCACTCAACTGGTTCGGTTGCTGTAATGGCTTCAGGCACGGGGGCAAGGGGCGGCGTTCTGTCAAACTTCGAACAGAAAAGAAACAGATCGATCACTCCACAATTTGGTCAATTATCAAAATGGCATTTGGCCAATTTTAAATTGTAGAAAAATTTTACTACACACTGTAAATACTCTTATGCGTTGGTTCACAATCCATCATTTCAAAGCTTATATTTTAAAGTGTCTTGGTGACACGAAATTCTTTTCTGTGCATCTACTCAAAGCAAACATTATCTATTCAGTAATCTACACTACCGCGAGGAGCTGTTTGTTGAATTTCCATTTCTTAATTACAGTCGCGCTTGCGTATTGGAACTCTAACTTGGAAGGTTCAACCGTAATTTGAAACACGCATAGCGTGAGCAAAGTTAAAGGGTTTTTGCCACTTGCAGGCACAACATTAGTAAAAAGATAATTTATGAGTCATTGACATTTCCGAGACTCATGCAAATGCATATACACGTCCACAGTATTTCCTCAGAGCAGCGAAAAGAAGCAAAATAGTGGAAATTCATTTTACTGATGACATATATCGGAGACGAAAATTATCAGGTAAAGCGATTATATTGATAAGTATGACTCAAAGTGACAGAAGCTGCGTGAGTTAGCAGTCAAATGAGAGAGAAAACGTCTTTACTCTGATAAGCTATAAAACTATAGATTCATAATGACGGATTTTAGCGTCAATTTTATTAGGAATGAACATAGTTATACAATAGAGAACCATCTCCACAATAAAAATTTTTTGATAAAGCCGATTTCGCGGAGAATTACAGAAAAGGTTCTAATGGTGAATTTATACAAAATTAAGTATTGCATTATAAGTAAACCTTTGGGCAATAGACTGGAGTTGGTTCCCATTTTGTATAGCCCAAAACACAGATAAAGTTACAACAGTGAACCCGACAACCCTAAATGACAGTTGGTTCCAACTGTATAACTGCGTCCAATTGATAAGATAGAGAAAAATACATTTTGGCTGAAATTAGGAGAGAGAATACGGGATTTCAGTTTCATTCTGTATTGCAACTCTGCATGATGGTAAAAGAAACTTGAAATAAATTTTGGATTAAAATTAATCTTCTTCAGTTACTACAAAAAATATTATGAATTAAAAATGTAATCAACCTTTTTATATTTTATCTTTCGAAAAACAGTTTTATTAAAGCTTCAGAATATAGTAAAAGCAAACCCAGGGGGAAAAAAAAAAAATCGAAATTTAAATCATCGAAGAAATAACACTACAAATAAGCGTAATTTATTTTGCATTAAGACGGAAACAAAAAATTAGCATCGCATTCAAAAAGCAAATTGACTAAAGAATAACACATATTACCCTAATTTGCTTGAGAAATCAATATTTTCGCCTCGAAATCAGTTCACCAACTCTACTTCAAGAATTTATTGAGCGGTCAAAATAGAAATGACAATTAGGATGCGATGTGCCATTTATGTTACTAAAATTCGTAATCTGGTAGTCCAGAAATCAACCAGAAGTGACCAGTCGCCAGTCATTAAAGAAAATTCATAAAAACAACTTATATAAGCAATTTTAATCGATCAAGTTAAGAAAGTGAAAGACAACATGACCGTAGACATTTTCATCATGAATTCAGTATGTAGAAATACACAATGGATTCATTTATTATATCCAAAGAGCATAGAGGTCATTTTTATGATATTACGATTTTAAATTCATCAAAAAGAAGCAAATCATTCACAATGAAATGTCATAATAGATTGCTTAAATGGGCCAGTCCAGAAATTTCTAAATCAAAAAATATATTTTATACCACTGTAAAGTCGATACTATATAATTATACTATTATATAGTATATAGGGAGAGACGTTGAATTTGGACCGGGGCATAGATTGACAATTTCAATTCTATTAAATATTTATGGACGTAAAATAGGCAAATTATGTTGTAACTTTGTAAAAAGGGTGTATGATATTTTTAAGAGAAAGCGGTACGAGGTTACAGTTAGAGAGCATCTGTGCAGATTTAGGCATCAGCAATCGATTATTTTAACAAAAGACAAAAAGCCCATAAGATGTTACAAATTAAATAGGAAAATTCATTATGTCAACTTTTCTTTTCAAGTTTCTTTAGCTACAATTTACTATAATCATTTTTATGAAAATAGTTTAAAATTAAGGTTAGGGGATTTTTTTTTTCTTGTTGTTGTCTAAAGGTGGTCTAGAGTGGACCATTTAAGTCAATGGGGTTATTATCTTAACCCTTTTAGTGCCGAACGAACTATCGCGAGAGAACTATCTCAAAAAAATTTATAGAGTTATAAATGGTTTTATTAATATTAAAAATATTCGATTAATATTATAAGTTAATAATCGATTTTTCTGTTTATTTTTATGTTATTCGAATGATTTTCAACAAACATTGAAATACAATTGGCATTAATTTCTTCTCCCTTTATTTCATAATATGCTCCTTATTTGAATTTTGTAAACATCATTCTTATATTGCTTTTTATGAGATTTTCCCCAAACCTTAGCAAATTCGTCCGGCATTCTTCGCATAGGTACGATACTTCCAGTCGGTACTAAAAGGGTTAAACTAATCACCGGAATAATTCAAAAACCTTTTTATCGCCGCTAGTAGTCCTGATAAACTGGGATTGGATCGAGCCAAGGCAAATAGGCAATAAAAGGACATAAAACCATCAAATGTTGGATCAAAAAGTATAAATACTTAGGATAAATAGCATTTGTATCATTTGTGAGGAAATAAAGAGAGAAAATGAAGAGATACAGTGCGTAAAATGTCATACTTGGGTCTATGCATTGCGTGCTGATGTGAATTTGAGTATCAAAAATATTTTCGCTTTAATTGTGCTTTAAAAAAATTGGTGGTTCAATCTGGACAAACAGTTCCCGTAAATGGACCAATGACATTTTTTTAAGCTGCTTTTAACGTAAGACTACCTTCCGCCCATTGGGTTCTTAGGAAGGAATTTGATTCACACGCCAAAACGCCGCAAAACTTGGTATGGGAGATCCTCTATCCTTCTCGGTAACTACATATGTTAAAAACATAACTAATGTCTTATTTTAGATATAAAGGGTAACAACAGAAGCTACAAAAGAAATCTGAAAAGCGTAATTGTAGTTCAGCGCCTACTGAGTCGCAAAATTGGGCAAAAATACGCACGAATTGGTGACGCGATCCTCTATATCTCAGTAACTACATATGATAAAAACATAACTAATGTCTTATTTTAGAGATAAAGGGTAACAACAGAAGTTACAAAAACTTAAAAACTTAGGAGAGACAAAAGAGTCAGGCGAGTAAAGTAGTCCTACGCCTTTGACATCAGCGGCTGTTTGAAAAGACAGCCACCGTCATTTCCCCCCTTAATTTACAGTGTATTTCACTAAAAGTCACGAAGTTCTGAAGATAAATGAACTCAGGGCCGTCTCAACAAATTTGAATACCCTACGCCCCAGTGGCAGAAACACCGCGACGCTGCGTCGTACGTCGCAGATTTTGGACAGTGCCTGCAGACTATTTTGTAATCAAGTTTATCATGTGCTCATAAAATAAATCCCATCATGAAAAATATCAAAGTTATTAATCACACTTTCTAAAGAACTTAGCAATTATTATATAACTCAAATTGCTAAAATATGCAATCCTCTCGCCCTCGCACAATCATCGTCCCCCCTCTTTCTTCCCTATGCTAAAGGGTTTCCCCAGATCTAGTGACTGCGATTTGACTTTGAAGTACGCTAAATGCCTCATATCGGTATTGGTCAAAGGCCGATGTTTTCTACGCGTTTCATTCCGATACGTTTCTGGCACGGAGCCTTTGGCCCCTTTCACATTATACGGTTGAACCGTTACGGCAAGAATGCATTAGGCCGCCTCTTGGTGGTAAACTGAAGAAATGAGTGGGAGCTTTCACATTAGCCGATCGCGGTTTGAGTCCGTTTGTTGGGGTTTAAACCAGCCGCGTGCGCGACTGGAAAAAACGGCGCCGTTACGACTTCGTCTTAGTAGTAATCTATGAAAATATGCTGATGCTTTCACATTGCACGAATTTCATCCGGCTGCCGTCCGTCACCTTCACAAGGTCACTTGTTCTTTTTGCCTTCTCGGAGCTTTTGCAGTTAATTAATGATTCCATTATTTTTATAGAATGCTTCAAAATTTAATTTTACTATTGTCTTTGTCATTTTTAAATGATTTCATTGTTATTATAGAACGCACTTTCATTTCATTTGAGTGTTGACTGTGTAATTTTTTAATGTTTTCGTTATTTTTTTCCTATTTAAAATTTAGCTATTTTATTTTATTTCGAAATATGCCAATGCTGACTAATTTTTATATTGTGTAAGATCAGGGCCCTCTTAAGATTTTACAGTGCTTGCCGCCCAAACAAAATATCTAGCTAAAAGAATAATTCAGGAGCATTATAATGTTTTAATAATATTATATTCTCCTAGGTTATTTTATTAACTAGGTTCTAACCATATTATAACATATGAAATTGTATAACATATTTAAAATTACAATTAAATAAATATTTTTGGTTCAAAATCAGTATAGAAAGTTTTTATGATCCCTTGGATCAATAGCGCACTGTTCTTCTGCCTAATTTGCCCATTGGATAAGACGGCCATGTATAAGGTATTGGAAACGAATATACTGTTTCTTGTAAATTAATAAAAATCTGGATAGCAGTGTCTAATAATCATGACTGAATTCTAAGATAACAACATATGTTTTATTTCTGAAGTCGCAATTTCAAGAAACTTCTAACCTTTCATAAGTAATTCCGACAGTCTTATAGAATTCTTCAGTATTTTGAACTCTTTACGGAGATTCCATTAAAGTTTCCGATTTTTTTATGATTTTATTTGAAAATTTAAATCATGAATATGTCATGATATTGCACATGAGTGTACTTTAAATAATTGAGAAGATATAGTCAAAACCCATCTCAATATAAAGAGATGTTTGGTGAGTGATTTATACTTTAAATACTTACAGACAGGATTTTTAAAATATTGTTCATCAAACACACAGAAATGTCCCTGCTATACATATATAACCACAATGAAAAAACATACAAAATCAAAACATTGCGTTATAGTTTTTTTCAATGCGTGGTATCTTACATATAATTTTCAAGAAAAAGGTATACTATTTTAACGTCATAAAAAGTGATTAAAGCATATCTGATTATTTACCATGTTAAATGATTTTAAAGCTGTGATATGTCGAAGGGAATTTTCATAACATTTGTTTGCAATGGGTTGTTTAGTTTTTTTTTTTAAATCCTGCGCGCAAATGAAATCCATGTTCCACAACTTATGTATAATCGATTTACGTAATATGTTATTAATATACATTTGCAATGCTTAAAATTATTACACTAACCTTAAAATCCATATCTAGGGAGGAACTTATTTTATGTAATTATGGTAAAAACAAAATCTATAAGTTTTTGCTAAGTAATAAACAGTCGCACTTTCGCTATTGCTTTTTTGTTATTAAAAGGGCCTATAACACTTTATGTTTTAAACACAAACGATTAAAATTAAAAAATAAGTGTCAGTTACTTGCGATTTTGTTTAGTTATATTAACGTCCCGTTTTGAAGCAACACGAGGGCTATTTTAGGACGGACCTCGTCATTTTGAACCGCTGTCACATGACTAGGACGACACCTAAGCTGGCACCCCCTCTCCAAACTTTCGTCTCACAGCAGAGGGAGGACGTTTCATCCCTACCTATAATTTAACAGGCAGCACAGTTACTTCAGAGTCACAGCTACCATTTTTGTTGGTTGAATGCAGTTCCAAATGTTAGTATTTTGCAGCAGAGTATAATTTTTTATTCGGTTGTGGAATTCAACAAAAGATGCTACAGACATTCCGACATTCATCTGCACGTTCGTTGTTCTTCCAAAAGTGAGGCGATTATAGTCTCGTTTCTTTTGATTGATGGCTACAAGACCATATTGCTGCTATTTGCTTCCGATCCATACTGAAACAGTTATGAAATGAGAAACCGCACTCAAATACTGACGGCGCAAATCGTCAAGTGTGAAAGCAAACATGACACGGCAAAGAAAATAAACAAATTTGCGCCGTAACGGTTAAACCGCATAATGTGAAAGGGGCCTTTGGCTTCTGGAAATAACACGTGGTTTTTATTTTGAGATGGCTACGTATATAGATAAAATTCGTTATTTTGATTGCAATGCTACATTATTACGAAAATACTAAAAGCAGCATTATTTACGCCAGCATGAAAATAAACCTCCGAAGTATCGATCGATCTCTACGGCTGCAAATCAATCATTTTTTAAAAACGGGAGCGAAAAAAGAACAAATTCTGAAATTGATAAAGACGAGGAACAGAGTTCAAGCCAAGATTGCCCAATTTTAAACGTTCTAAGCATTAGTTAAGAAATATGGAATTAATTATCATACACACTTTCAAAATGTATCTGCATATGTGCAAATGCAAAATTCCATAAAATCAAAAGTTGTATCAAGAATTATAGAGGAAGTCAGCTCTGTTCTTCCTTGTTTTAAATAATAAACAATGATACTATGAAATCTTATATATGCATAATTGCAGAACAATTTATTTGTTTGAATACAAACCATTAAAATGCATATCAGGATAAATATGCTAATAAGTTTCAAAGTTTTTGTTTCGTAAAAAAAGCAATTATTTATTGCATTTTAAATTAAAAACATACAAGGAAGACATTTTTTGGCATACTTAATTTTTTTATCAATAAACAGGAGGCATAAATTTTTAAATAACATGTAACATATTGAAGAATATTTCATTTATATGAGCTAGGATGTATTGTTTTGAAAAATTCACCAAAACAGAAAGACACCAAGTGCTGTGTTTAAAACGGAAAAGTACCCAAGTATAAATTTCTGTATAGGTATTTGTATAGTATGCTTAATATTACTTCTGAAACAACTTGATACTTCATTATTGTTAATTATCTGCACAAAGAAAAGATTAATCTTCATATGTTTTTGTTTATCAATTCATACAATTATATTATACAAATAATTAAGATGTTATATGGTTTTTAATTTAGGTTTGTCGTATTTTAATAGTTGTAAGTTGATATAAATATTTCAAAAAAGATAGCAAAATATTTATAGTCGCGCACTATTCTGCAGACTATTTTTAAGAAATCCAACCTCCGTTGCAGACTATTGAAAAGTATTCTGCCACTGGGCCCTACGCTAGAATTCTTTCGCGCGCCATCAGAACCGTAGCTAGGAATTTGACTGCCTATGGTCCAAAGAAAATACCTAGCTAATAAAATAATTGAGGAGAAAAAATAAATTTCAAAAATTCGCATGTTCTTCGATTAACGCCTTACAATTTAGCAAATCGACACCTCTTCATAATTAATTTTTTTGGTTCAAAAAAAAATAAAATCAGCATAGTAAATTTGTAAACGTCCTTGGATCAAAGGCGCCCCTGGTCCACTGGATAAGACGGCCCTTGAATGAACTACAAAAAAATTATTTGTTTTTTATTAAAATAACTTCTCCTTCAATGCACATTAAATAAAAAATGTCCAGGTGGTCCAAATTCGCCGACTTTACCCTATATCTAATACTATATATATAGTACTTTAAATATATATTTAAAATAATCATTTTGATGTTTACAATCGCAACAAGCACGTATAAAAAGCTACTCTAAATTCACAGAGTATACAAAATTACAACACTTGACTAGGTTTTCCATTTGTACGTCGTTACATTGTGCAAAGTATATTAAATGGTCTACGTGCAACTGATAAGATAATCTTGAGAACATACTTCCTTTTTATTTATTTCGTATTTCAACAAGTTAAGGAACCTTGATCGGAAATGACTTTCCTTGAACTTCAAGGATATCGACAGAGTAACGTAGAATGTTTGTGTTTTGGTACAGCCAATGTTGAGAAAGTAAACAACAGAACAGGAATTCTATCCCAAAAAGTATGGGTAAAAATTTAATTTAAATGCTTCACTTTGAATTCCTGGCAAGAGCATTTGACCGATCGCAGACAGAGGAAGTTCTTGAAAGAAAAATTACTCCTAATCCAAACTTATAACAAGTTTCAAATAAACAGCAAAACTGGGTATAAAATTCAAGAGATCTGGTTGAAAATACTAGTATTTTTATTATAGACACAGAGTTTAATAATTACACCACACTGCTTATGAGACTATCTTGTGTAAGTTTATTTTTATCGCATCTAAGCTACCACTAAATGCTGAATGATTGGCGACGGTCAGAAAGTGAGATCAATCTATACTTATAAAAGGCAATGTTTGTGTGTGTGTTTGTCTGCGATGTCCAGACGAATCTATCGCACTTACAGCCATGAAATTTGGCACACAGGTAGTCGTAATGGTGACTGAATGCACCTCGAAGCCGAAATTTTAAAATTTAATCTAGAAAATTTTTTATTTAATGTTTTGTGTTGTTTTGGTTGATTTTTCGCACTAATTTCTCAATAGAATGGTTTCGAATAATTGCACGACAAAAATAGATACACCAACTGAAAGAGCACGCGATTTTCGTTCTAATGAAGTTAGTTTTGAATTTTTAACGTAATTTACTGAATTTTGAGAAATTTTAAAAAAATACCCAGTTTTGCCATCGCAATGTTACTTTTGTTTTTATTTTTGTTGCACCCGACTTTCTAATAACATTATTATTTTCAATTTTTTTCAGCTTATAAATAGAACGGTTCTGTCGGATTTAAAACAGCAACGGTTAAAATATCTTTTCAAGTTTTTTATAAATTAATTTTTCTCTGGGCAGTTGAGAGTTATTTTTATGGAGAGAGTTCCTCGCGCGGCACTTCTTCGAAACGCAGATGGCTATGTGATTGGTTGAAGGGGAGGTGACGTCATAAACTTGAACTGAAGACTGATTACTATTTTCGGCAGTATCTTAAAGTATTTATTCATCTCGCATACTTAGCTTGCAGTATAATAATTTTCACGCTGCAATTTTTTATTATTGCTTATCGTGAAAAAAAATAAGCGGGAAAATCAATAATGTGTATCTTTTGTTTTGATTTTGTTTTCAAAACTTTTTCATGTCATTGTGTGGGCGGTTTTTTTTTTTTTATTTTTTTTTTTTTCATTTTGTTGAAGTCCTGATTCCACAGGCAACGCCGTGCGCGTACTGCTAGTAAACAATAATAATGAAATGTTCAAAACTACAGTGCTGGCCAAAATTGAGGACACTTTTTGAAATTTGCACATTTTTTCGAAAATCTCCCGAAAGGGTGCATGAATTTTCTTCGAAGTTCGACCATATAAAAAATATTTTTTAATTCACAATTTATATTGAAGATTCGGTCACGAGGGCATTTACGGGACCGACCAGAAATTGATGAAGTCGAAAAGGGATTTTGGCTCCCCCGTTTCACAGAAAACTGATAAGGGTTTGCAACTTTCACCAGCTTTTGTGTGATGTGTGCAATATTTGCATGCGTTTTTCATAAAAATAGCACAAATATTTGGGAAGATACAAAGGTTTCCTTATAAAATCCGAAATTTCACCGCATGACTTTTTTTGTTTACAACACACACGGTTTTGAATCAAATTCTACGAAACTTACAGAAGACACGATAATATGCTAGAGAAGCATTGTATACAACAAATTTGAAATAAATACTTTGAATATTAGAGAAAATATGAATATTTGTAGTATATAATTTTTTAATGCGCATGCGCGTAATTTTTCTTTCACAACTTCAGAGCCAGATATATAGGGCAACTTGCATAAAAATTCCAGTTCAATACTGTTAGTATTCAGAAAGATATCGGCATTGCAGCGAGGTGAATTTCGTTTGCAATCTAAGAGAAGGCAAATGATGAGTTGTTTTGCACAAAATTAATATTTTTTGAATAACGTTGAGAACGATAGAAATTCTGCTAGCTTCAATGGCGATATCCTTCTGAATTTTGAAGGTATTTAACTGGAATTTTTATATAAGTTGCTCTATATAAGTGACTTTGAAGTTATGAAAGAAAAATTACACTGCCTTTAATGTATGCGCAGTAAAAAGTTATTTACTACAAATACTCATATTTTCTTTAATATTCAAAGTATTTATTTCAAATTTTTATACAACGCTTCTCTTGGATATTGTCACGTATTCTGCAAGTTTCGCACAATTTGGTACAGAACTCTTCATGTTATAAGCAAACAATCATGCGGGAAAATTTCCCGAATATTTGTGCTATTTTTACGAAAATGCATGCAAATATTGCGCACAAGACACAAAAGAACTGATGAAAGTTGCAAACCATTATGAGCTTTCTGTGAAGCGGGGCGGCCAAAATCCCTTTCGTGACCGAATCTTCAATATAAATTGTGGATTAAAAAGTATTCTTTATATGGTCGAAGTTCGAAGAAAATTCATGCAGCCTTTCGGGAGATTTTCGAAAAAATGCGCTAACTTCAAAATATATCAGCAATTTTGGCCAACACTGTATATCAAACAAGTTTTACAGAGGAAATACGAAATTCTTCAGATTCCGAAGCTCTTGCGATGAAATAAGATACAAATTCTCAACTTTCTTATATGATGATTAATTAACTCAATAACCCTGCTTAATTTTCTATACATGCAGGTAAAAATACAAATGATTTTTTAAAAGGCCTCTCTTTAGAAAAGTGTCCAATTCCTCTGTTTTTATTCAATTTCAAATCAATTAGCCTCTAAATTTGCCTTCTAGTAGGTTATTTGTTCTTTCAGTCGAATCGTTTTGCCATTTCTATTTTTGCAACGCTTTCATTTTAACATAATCGCCACCGATATTAATAGCTATCCATATACCACATGTGGCAGCTATGAAAAATTAATGGATAGTAGCGCCCTAATTAAACATCACGAGCTAGCTATTTATAGTAATTGACAAAGCAATTGTTACACTGGCTGCATTCAATAATTTACTGTTCCCTTTTTGCATCAAAAGAACTTTGCCGACGAAAAGGCTTCGATACGGTTTACAGCAAAATCAATACAGGTGAAAATCAGTTTATCAAATCATTATAATGCAGAATACTAAAATCTATTCAAAATTTTTAAAACTTCACAATTAATGGATAACAAATATGACTAGGATACTTCCAGAGAAAATTTGCATATTCTTTTGTAAATCCACAAAATTTTAATTTGAAATGAAATCACAATAAAATATTATACACAACTTCCTTTATATTAGACACAATCTGATGACGATGAAGGATCTTAAAATGAAAGTTTGGAAAAGGGTAATAACTCAATATAAATTCGAATCGCAAATGAGAAAGGGAAACGAATGGAGTTAAATTAATTAAAAACATTAAAGTTAACAAAAAGTTAAATTTTAAATAACAATGATAATACTTTATTACTAATGAACTGAATAACCTGTTTCAATCTTAGACGCTAGAAATAATTCCAACAAAGAAATTAAGACTTCCTGAAAATATTATGCGGAAATCCCTGAACGAATGCAACATCAATCAAATATTACAATAGAAAACCTTCGAAAGAATATAACATTCAATCAACCATAAATTGTAGAATAGAACTTAATAGAAACTTAAGATTCACTCTATTACATTGTGCAGATTTAAACTATAGAACAAGAACGTTTTTTTTTCTTTTTTTTTTTTCTTTTTTCCAAGATGTTTGGAGGAACGGAAGTGACCCCACTTTCTCGCATGCCAAGGAGAGGTTTTCGATAAGTGGGCCAAACATCGCGGAAATGATATACTTACCGATGCAAGCCTGTGTCAGCTGATCTATTTTCTCCTTGAGAGGAAAATCCCAATGAAAAAACACGGTGAATAAAAATCTGGTTTCTCCAAATGACCAAACAGGAATCATGGGAGAACTTCCCTCTCGTAACGGAAAAGAAGAACGCCGAGTTTATCTGGGTATTTTTCATTCCAAGCAACGTTTACACTAAGCATAAAGCACATAATCCAGTTTTCTTCAAGTGAGCCAATAAGAAACTTTTTTTTCCAGTCATTAAGCGGTTTTGTTTGTGTTTCTATTCAGTGAAATAAAGTCTTAGAAAAGAACGAAAAAGAATGCGATTGTTTTTTCTAAATAAGAACGACTCTTCAAATCATATATATATTGGCAACAATGAGTTAATAAAATCAAACATTTTTTTTTTTTGATTGCTTGTTTAGTTTTGCACTTTTTCCAATGCAGAATTCACGAGTTATTTCTTAAACGAAAGTTCTGTCCTAAAATGTCACTGAATTCGTTCGGTGGAAGTAAAATGCGACATTGCAATTTTCATACGGGATGGGGGAAAAAATCTACTTAAGTATTCAATGAAAAACTCTTTTCAGGTGATAATGAGAAAATTCTCATTATTTGATACAAAACTGAAGGAAAAATCAAGTTTTTCTTCTCTTTTTTAATCTCACAATTAAAAAATAAAAAACCGAGACAAAATTAATACGAGCAGAAAATGGTCGGTGAGACAGATGATCAAATTGCAATTTCGAAGTACTTTCAGAAAACGTAATATTCCCAACCATATATTCTACCTACTTTAAACCAAATACGATTGGCAAAATTTACAATAAATACCAGAAGGAAAACTCAAAAATGTTTCAGAATTCTCAGAACTATCAATTTACAGATGAATTATGACCATTCAAGTAAAAAATGTTTAATTTATACGGCAAATAAAAGAAACCACTGACACGGAAAAAATTCCTAAAGTTATATAAATAATGAACGAAAAGTTTTCTCGACAAATATAGAGAAAAAAAAATCGCAAAAAATCGGATATTAATTTTTAATGCTACTGAATTATTAATCTTGAATCAAACATAAGCAAAAGACAGAGTAATTATGCATGCAACTCACAGACTACTACCGATTCTCTGCCATAAAGCAGCATGCAATCTATTTCAATCAATTAATGCTTAAAAACGAAATGCATACTCAAAACGAAGAAACCGTAAGCGATCATTTTCACCGTAAAATGTACCAAATGCAAATAAACAGCATTTTTAGGAAGAATTGATTTAAATATCAGAAAAATCACTGAAGTTTGTAAATTATGCGCATTTTCTCTTTGTGTTTTGCAAAAACATGATCTGAAAATCGATGCAAACTTTGGAAATGAAGTCCCCAATCCATTCATTCCCAAATGAAGTTCTCATTACGGGAAATACAATTTCCCCATAATGAGTGCATAAAGTGCAAAAGAGCTCACAGGCATTATTAGGAATAAAATTTTAGAACATTTTCTTTTCATTGACTATATTTCTTACCAGCAAATATGAATAGTGCAAAAAAAGTGCGCGTTACAATATTGTATTGCACTTGATGAAAGAACATCTTAGGACTAGTTTAATACATCTAGGACCTAAATTTAAAATAACTGATACGACATTTACATTAGAAAAAGAAAACCTACGTAAATAAAACGTTTATCACATATGAAATTACGTAAAATAAAGAGTTCTTGCCAGCAACAACTTATTCTTTTTAATCTTTTGAAAATCTGTGAAAAATTGTCAAATGTACTACATGCAACATGAGGGTAAATAGTACGCGCAATCAGACCTATAGTTCAAATTGTACAAAAGGCAAGATCCCTTTATCCCCCTCATGGGAATACATTACAAAGGCAAATCATGGCAAGGAGATCCAGGAAGCAGATGTTTTAGTCCAGAAGGACATGCATTGCTGCTCCCGAAGCCAGCTGCTACACAGATCTCGACCTTCTCTTATCTGACTGCAAAGAAATCGCGAATCGACACGGTCATAAAATTCAGACGATTCGCTGACACGACATGCATGCTCTCATCCAATCTCGCACAGCTTTACGAAGAAATTTTATTAAGCAATAATGCTTGTCTGGTGCTTTGCCTGGGACATACGAGTTAAGATTTAGAGTTACAAGTTTCAATAAGTTTAATAAGTAGTATAAGTTCAATAAGTAGTTTTCAATAAGATTTAGAGTTACAAAAGAAATTTAAATAATTACATTGTTTGTTTAAAAATGTTTATTGTTTTTTAGCAAACAACTGAAAACTGAATCCAGTTATTAATATCATTAATACTGTAAACAATATGGAATTAGTAATAATGCGAAAAGACTATATATTAGCAAGAATGAACTAGTTTTTCAAGAATGCTTTTCGTCAATTTGCGAAGGACTTTCGAAATGACTAACAATTTCGTACATGCACGCTTTTACAGCAATCCCGTACAAAAAAGGCCTTTACTGCAAATGAACAGAACATCCAAACTCTATACCTGTTTAATTAGAAAGAAACAAAATTTTAAAAAAGAAAAAAAATCCCGTCGGCAAGCCGGAAGGCAAAGGTAGATTCCTTTACGTTATGTTACAAAAGTAATGGCATCTTAATACAAATAAAAGTCATTGCATGTATGTTTGTATGTTCCACATCTCCTAAACCACTGCACAGAACTGATTTTAACCTAACTTTGTACACTTATTATTTAAGACAAGGGGAAGATACCTGTCACTTTTCAAAGAGCAACAGTTAAATAACCAATCAGTTAATTAGAAATTAACCGAATTTCTTCTTAAGTTCGGAGCAAATTATCCCAAAAAATATTTTTATATCATCTTAAAGTTCAAAATTTTATCTTTTCAATGATACCAATTTTATATCTGTGACATTTTTCTTTCAATTTTTATTAATTTTCCAAAAATGAATAAATAGTTGATTATACGCAGACGATTTTGAAATAAAGCAAATTTAATGATACTCCGTTGCTAGGCAACGGTGAAATTACCTCACCATTATTTTCTGATGTTTCTGTTTATTTTTTCAAATATCGTTAGGCAATGCTTTCATTGGTTCTAAAAGAATGCTCAAGCTTATTTAATTAGATTAAAAAATCGTTGCAGTTAACATTGCCTGTCATCTTTACCTGCGCTTTCTACGAAATAATAAATAAGTATTAATTTAATTGAAAATATACAACTTCGAGTATTACGAGATTCGGAGTTGTGTTTTAACAATTCCTAAAAGAAAACATAAGTCAATCGCTCAAATCCCAAGAAAGAAAGGCAAAGATAGAAAAGCTTTTGAAGCAGATGAAATAGATGTTTGACAACAGCACGCTCAGAAATGCCACTTTTATTATCTCCAATTGCATGAAATTTCATTTAAAATACTCTTTTAAAACAAATATTTCATTTCTCTCCCAGGTTCCTAGAGAAAATGAATCTCCGACTGCACTGTATAGTACCCCAATCGCTTGAATAATGGGTGGGGTGGGGATAGTCAAGTCATAACAAATCGTCGATTTAAACCAATGGGAGTGTTCTCCCCTAAACTTTCTCGTATACTTCCCCCAGAAGGTGCCGTTTCTCCTTCCCCCGCGTGGCTAAAAAAATTCGAACCTACTGTTATCCAGAAGCCAATGACTATCAGAAGGTTTTTCATTATAATGATTGAAAAATATCTAGGTAAAGAATTCAAAGAGATGCGTACCGATTAAAACGCATCTATCGGACACTGCTAGGTTTCACTCTTGCCGTCTCAAGGACAAACTGACGTAATTCGCTCTTTTCGAGAGCACAGACGATTGCTTCCGTACGCATGCGCGTGGAGATAGCAGATTGGTTTTAATGGTAAATTATACAGGCCGACAGACAGTCAACCCTTTGACGGATTTGGTCCAAAATTTTATATGTACCTACATTCATGACGATAAAACTGTGTACCAAATTTTATCAAGTTTCTATTCAAGTTTTTGAGTTATAGTGTTCAGATGACTTCGGACATACAGACAGACAGACTTCCCGTTGACGGATTTTGTCCAAAATTTGATAGAAACCTACAAATTATGTTTAAAGACCACATAACAAATTTCATCCCCGTAGCTCTCATAGTTTTCGAGTTATCGTGTTCACAGACATACAGACACACATAATTCCAAAATTGTGTTTTTCAGACTCAGGGGGGTTCTAAAACGCGGAGATTCGTCAAAATCTGGAGTTCGAATTTTTTGACGATTACAATACTTTCTCTTTGTATACTTCGTATACGAGAAAGTAAAAATGCATAAATGCGAAGCTGTATTCTAACATAAATAACATGAGTACGACCTTTCTGTGAACTGTTCAATATTTCTAGTATTAACTTATTAAAGGATATATCAAAAGGGTTATAGCCAATCAATATAATGCGAATAACTGTAAAAATGTAAATTTTATTATTATATTCCTTTTCACGACGGCATATTTAGTCAATTTTGCATCATAAAAGAATTTAATTGCAAAAACATTACCGCAAATGGAATAAATATGACTATTTAATATTTTTAAAGAACATCAAGTAACTAATCGTAACATATTCTCAAATCATTATTCAATGTCAACACCTAGCAAGCCTGTTTTTTTATAGTTATAAAATATTAGGAGCAAGATATCTTTCTGCTTTCTACAAAAAGGCTGTAAGTTAGAAAAAAATCGAACAAAGAGAAAAAGCTTTTTCTTCCTTCTTTATTACCACGCACAGTGGTTGTTTTAGTACGATAAATCGAAACAAAAGGGCTCGAAAATAAAAGCTTTTCGCTATGAACAAAAGCGAATTGATATGTTACGCTGTAGAAATGCGGTTGAACCGTGTATATAAATCAACTCGCCGGTTTATGTAGGAAGGAAAAAAAGGTACAGTGAATTCTTTATTCTATACTCAGCGCACGATATTACGTTGAAAGAACTTTGAATGATTACAAAGAAAACTCTGCGAGAAAAGCAAATAAATAAATAAATGCCCGTGACAGAAAGAAAATTTAATTTTTTTTATTCGAGATAAACAAGAAATGTTCATTTCTTCACGATTTTTCATTTAACAGTTAAACAGGCAAGAGGAGAAGGGGGAGATGGAGGCTCGAATATGTTCAAATTTAGTTTTGCATTATTAGTATACAGGATGTCCACACTTATCATGGTCCAATAGTTAATTTCTAAACCGTTAGAGATAGATATATAGTTCCAATTGGAAAAATTTTTAAATGAAGGGAAGAATTATAATATGTTTTTTGAGTGAATAAATATATTCCTGAAAAAATTACTAACTTTTTATACGGTTCCCCGGTCCTATCAGTAATATTTAGTAAAATATTCTTGACACTAATATTTTAAATAAAACAAAGTCCATCTCTTTCACGACTAAAACTGACTGAGTTATGGAGCTTTGAATATCGGTGACTTAGACCTCTTTACACCATTTCAATAGCCGTCTTGAAGACGATCCACCAACCAATGCGCAGCACTTGCTCGACGCGGCCGCTGATTGGTTAAAAATCATGAAATTCGAAGCTCCAGAACTAGTTTTAGTCGCAGAAGAGTGGGACTTTTTTTGTATAAAATGTTAGAATGTCAAGAATATTTTACTAAATATGACTGAAAGGCCGGGACACCGTATAAAAAGTTAGAATTCGTATTTTTTTTCAAAGATATATTTAGTGACTCAAACATAAAATATAATCCTTCCCTTCATTTAAAGCATTTTTCCCATTGGAACTATATGTCTATCTCTAACGGTTTAGAAATTAGCTATTGGACACCCTGTATATTAACGTCCTGTTTATAAGCTTGGGACGGACCTCGTGATTTTTAATGATGGTCAGATGACGCGGTCGACATCAGTGCCGACACCCGCCATCCAATTTTCCGCACTATACTGGTGGGAGGGCGTTTGACTCTCGACGGATTTAACATGCATGAGACCCGTACACACGGCGGTTCTTCCATAGAAGCGAATCACGAAACATAATGCCACGAGGATACCGTTCTTCAAATGTCACTTTTTTCTGCCATTCTCGCTTTATTTAAGAAGACAGATTATATATTGTAAAAGTATAAAGAAACTTAAATATTTCATTTCCCGTTTTACAAAATCCATTTATCAATAGATTGGTACATTAGTTTCACGCAAAGTTTTGAAAGTACACAATGGACTATCGGGAATAGTGTACCTTACTGTTATGATAACGACTCGCAATTGCAAATTTTTACATCTAATAGCATGGAGACAATGGAATCTTCGATGAAAATAGGAATTTAACTACAGTACAACCCCGGTTAAGAGAGCTAAAGGGGACCGTTTGGGATAACGATTTTTTTCGGTTAAGGTATCCGACTGGTTTAAAATCGTCGTTTTTGACGAAATTATCAAAAAAAAAAAAAAAATATGACTTAATTTTGTAGCCTGTTTAATCAGCTTTCTAAAACTGTCTCACTTTTTACTCTACGTGAATTACAAATGGAGTTGCAGCTGTTTTATTACCGAAATGTAAGCATTATTTTATGTTGCATGAAAACTTGAACTGTGTTTTCTGAGAAATGATATTTTTGAGGAAAACTGTCGACCGTAACAATGATTTCTCAAAAACTTATTCAAGTATTGATATGAAATTTTCTGAGATTATTTTCTGTAATATCTTACTTGATGTTTTTCTCTATAAACTAAGGTCAATTTTAAAATCAAGTATTATTTTTAAGTGCTTAAACATAAACAAAAAGCATTTTTTTATGAAAAATTACTAGTTTAGTAACTATGTTCAGCTATATCTCAAAACTATTTTGAAGTACAAGAAATATTTTAGAGCATAACACAGATAACCGTCATAAAAATGTACTCCTACAAGGATTTATGTGTATTTTGAATATGATTTTGTCTATGGCTGTTAGCGTAAGGCAAATATTTTAGTCATTTTTCTTCAAATTTCTAAGTTTTTTAAAAAAAGATATTATTTTAAAAGCCTAATTTTACAATATTTTCATAGTTTTAAAACATATGCAGTTGAAAAATAACATTAATATATATATATAAGTTATTTTTCAAAAACTGTCTCCGAACACAGTCGGATACCTCAAGCCAGGAACATCTACTGCTATTTTGTACCGAGCTACAGCGTGTAATTCTGAAATGGTTTGAGTGTAAAACGAATTCAACACTCTCTTTGTAGGCTACAAGTTAAAATTACGTTATTAGGTAGGGCGTTCACCTCTCCGTTAATCATAGCCCAGCGATTATTCCCGTGCAATACCAGTGAGTTTTTTGGATTTGTGAGTAACCCGAGTTTCGGTTAATCGGGGTTTTACTGTATACTGTCAACAAGCCATTGAGGTCCATAATAAATCAGACTGGTCTACTTAACGGAATTATGATTGAAAATTTTATATTAAGAACTAACACTACTACGTTTGGGTGTCATTACGTTAAACTGTTTACCAAGTGCCATAGAGCAGCTTAAGACTTATTTTGAAAACCATAAGTACAATTCACAGAGCGTAACTAAAGACACTGGATATTTAACACGTTCATGCCGGTGCTGCAATTCATGTTTCTCTCTCATGGCCGGCGAGAGAGCTTTGCTTTATCGGGCGGCGCCGAAGTAAAGTGAAAAATGAAATTTTACCGCAATGATAACCTTTGCTGCCCTTTATTTCTTTTACCATTATTGCTGTCATGTTTTTACCAGAACTTTGAAATGTTTCAAAAAATTGCATAGAAATAAAAAAAATTGTTTATAATATTGAATTAAGTTTATATAATCGAATTTGTTATAGAAGTAATGTTTGTAATATTGAATTGAGATAAAATAAATCCTACTTTGTCAATTAATATACGTTAAATTTCCATTATTTTAATGTTCAACTATATGGAAATTTTTTCCAGTTACAAACGAACTAAATTGTTGGCGGTACGCACCGCCTGATGGGACATCTCCGTGCGAGCCACCGGTGGTACGCGCCGGCGCGAACGTGTTAATCAAAGGCACTCGGACCCTAGTTTAGACTCAGGGAGGTCTAAAACGTGAAGAAATCAAAATTTAAATTTCGAATTCTTTGGCGATTGTAATACTTTCTCTTTGCATATATTGTATAAGAAAAAGTAAAAAATGAGATAAAGATTATTTTTAATTCCAATTTCAATATATTCGAAACAATACATTTTAACCCCTTATCAGTGAGTGGGCTGGACGTTGAGATTCAACTGGCTCGAGCAAGAAATAACTTTCGCTTATAAAGCCTTTTTTAAGTTTTATTACCGAAAGTTTAGTAGATTTTAATTTTCCATCCGATCACCACACAATAAATAACAAACTCGCACAGAAATTTCAAGTACAGCTATCTAAGAAAGCGACGTTAAAAAGCTAAATATAGCTTAGTTGACCTAGAAGGTATTCCGAGATCAATTTAAAAGGAATGTATATTTGTTTTACCAGTGCAATGCTATGAAACGCGTGCAGTGAGTGAATCGGGTTGGTTGGACGACAAAAAATTCAATGATCACCAATTTGTATCTCCGTAATGCAAGAAAATAATACATTTCGATAGCTATGAAGTTCAATTTCTAAGCCACACAAGATGTGAATCATTAACCAGTTTCCAGATATTTTTTCTGAGACAGTCGGCTAAATGTCAAAAAGGATTGATTGACATGCAGAATTAGGAAATAGCAGACACATAATAAACTAATCATGAGACTGCTCTTAATAAAAACGCAGTATGATTTTTAGTGATGCAACTTGTAATCGATTTCTCATGTGTGGTTTTATATCCAAATTCAGAATAGATCCAGTTTGTCTTTTATGGTTTTATTTACACACATAACACCACTACGACACACACATATATAAGGTAAGTGCTCCAGTAGTGGGCCACGTACCAGTAGTGGGCCACTTGAATTTTAAGTTGAAAAACAAGAAATTCCAACATTCCAATGAAATAAGAGATCTGCCTCTGGTAGGCTCAAACCCTTATCAACTAAATACCAAAGGCCTTTATTTCCTGTTCAGTTAGGAGCTAGAAAGTTTGTTGCTGAAGTTGGTCTCTGAGAGAAGCATTTTTAGCTTATTCTTAGTGATTTCCTTAAGAGGTAACTCTTCTTTCAACTATTTTTTAGCATACATTCTATTTGTTTTTAAAATGAATTGTTATTGTTATTATTTGATTATATAATGAATGTATTATAAACTATCTTTAAATTAAATAATATTGATAATTTATGGATAGTGAGGGGTGGCCCACTTTTGGATCAATGTTTTACTAAATGCTCCAGTAGTGGGCCTAGCGAGGCCAGTACTGGACCACATGCTTTCTCTCAAATAGACTGTTTTGTGATGTTTAAATAAGAAGGTTATATCTTGTAAAGTCTTTTTATTTAATTAGGTGTGCTTTATTTTTATCAGAACCAGTAGTGGGCCACATGGCCCACTTCTGATACACTAATAGCCCACTACTGGTACACTAATGGAACATTCTGACCAATTACTTAAATAATAAATATTTTATAGTACTGTTGAGGAAAAGACTGATATTCAAGAATTAGTTGGGCTCTGTAACAAGGCAGACAATAATAACTATCGCATTGCTGGACCATCGAAAAATATTCCATCACCATTTAAAAGGGCTCTTTTCTGGCTGCAGAAGGAAGATGATAAAAGAAAAAAAAGATTTATTCAAGATAAAATATCAAGATTTAATATCCATAATGCCCCAAACAGAACTTAAAATGAAAGACCGATAATTAACATATACCTTTAATAAAAAAATTGGCTGTTAAGAGAAAAAATGTAAATCTCATGTGACTAGAAATCTATAAATAAACGATTTCAGCTATATCAAGCCACTTTTATTGCATTTTTATAGTGTATAATGTTAATATATTATTATTATTACTAAATATAATGATTTTATTCTTTTTTCTTTGGCACAATTGACAAATCTGGGTGGCCCACTTTTGGTATGCCCACTTCTGGTGCATAGGAGTGATCTAAGTTTTTAATTTTTAAAAAATTATATTACAATTATTTTGATATTTCAGGTGATTATTATTTTAGATAAAAGTTTGAACAACCATAAAAAAATACAGATTAGCGAAACTTCTCAAAAGTTTAGATGATAATTGAGGAAATACCCTTAAGTGGCCCACTACTGGAGCATTTACCTTATATATACAAGTAAAAATCACATGGCTTATAGCCGGATCAAAATCTACACCCGTTCGGGGGTAGGGTCAGAAGGAATCTGAGGATGAATCCCTACGGGGGTGGGGATGACAGTTCTACTTTTCCCTTTCTGGGGATTACTGTAGTCAAGTCGCCACACAACTCGCTTCGCAACTTCAATTGAAACATTTAATTTTGATTGAATTCGTCACTGAAGCATACAAAATCTTTATTTACTTGGCTCTTATGTGTTAGTCCAGTTTTTACAATTTTGGGTGGAATAATGCTCGAAACAATTTTTTTTAACGTCGCCATTAAAATAAACGTTCTGTCTACGATTAGCCAAAATAATCCTTAATGGATCAACTTCCACTAATAGCACAAGATTCTGCACAGAAGAAATACCACTTTCAGGACAAAGGAAATTTTAGACATTTGACCCAAAATGGTTTTCGCAAACTCCGACACAATTTGTTAGTTGATAGTGGCATCCCTGTTTAGCCACTGATCAGATGCTTGGTTTAGTTTAAGATCAACGACCCATTTTGAAACAGCACGAGGTCTACTTTAGGAAGGACCTCAGAATTTTGAACCATAGTCAAATGACGAGGGCGACATCCGAGTATATATAGGCAACCACATCTCCAAACTTCCGCGCCACACCAAAGGAAGGACTTTTGACCCTTGACGCCGAATTTAACACACACACAGCGGACATTTTGGTGGAATAGGGTTTCGAACCCGGTACCCTCCAACGCCCTAAGCCAAAACCCTACCACCAAGCCGCAAGGAGGAATAAGTTTAGCAGGGAAACGCGAGATCGAAAATAGAACTCAATACGAAAATCTCAGAATTTTCAAAACTCAACGGTTTACTACCACGGACAAGAGAACCTCATCTCTTCACATTTAAAGTATACTAAATTAATTACAAAAAGCTTTAAATACGCTTAGTTTCCCAAATTACACACCCACATATTATAGAAAATGGCATCATCCGGGCCGTCTTAGCAAATTTCAGCACCCTGGTCTAGAGCATTTTGTCGTCCCATCCAAACCGTAACTAGGAATTTCAGCGCCTATGGCACTAGGAAAACATCTAATAAAATAATTAAGAGCTAAATAAATAAAATAAATCTGATGCCCTACTACGATATGAGGTATCACCGTCCAGCTATTGTTATCTTGTTGTTACCATCTTATTGTTAACCCTCTGACTGCTTAACTCGCGATTTCCATGGGTAGGAAGCAAGTCTATTTTCTGCTGCATCCTGCAATTTTCTTTAGCCAAGGCATTTACTAGGAACTATTACAGCACCGAACCGTATTATACTAATAAAGCCTTGCACATAACAATACATTTTTATTTTCCTGATCGATTGAAAATGCTTCAAAACGAATAGTAACATTAAAAAAATATTCTAAGCGTTTTTTCTTGTTTTTTTTTTTTTTAATATTTGCAATCAAAGTTCGCCTCTCGGATGACGCGGGAAAAATTATCCATTTTGGCGCGAATCGGGTCTGACGTCACACGTGCCCAAACAGCTCCCGTTCTCTCGCTAGATATTTTGCTTTTTTTCTATATTTTCCGACTACCGCATCAGATGAAATAATGTCGGAAAGATACAAGTATTGTCCCTAAATGTGTTAATACAACTATATAACGGCACCCGATGAGTAATTTATGTATTAAAATTGTATATCACGAAGCACAGTAGAAAACAGCCTTGAACTCGATATCCGTTTTGTTTTGAATATAAGTATAGGAAGAGATTTTAATTATCAATTTTAAGCAAATAATTACATTTAATGAGTTTTTTCCCTTTTATTTGATCACATGGAACTTATATTTTACCCTGTGAGGGGCGGCATAGAGGCTGTACCAACTTCTTTAAGATTAAAAAAAAAAAAAACTTGCTCTTGTTATTTTATTGCTTATATTTCCATGGATATTCAAAATGATTCTAATTTTTTTAATTACAGTACCATTCAAAATTAAATAGAATATCCCAAATATAAGTTTAAATTCATGACTTTTTTGATGATGAAAATCGTTTTCATTTGTAGTGCAAGAAAATAATTCACAGAATTTTTCATGCAAAATAAATCACTTAAATTCAATGAGTTTATACAAATCAAAAGTAGTCTTTAAAAGGTCAATTTACTTATGAATTATTACAATTGAAAAAAGGTAGATAAATTTATCTCACCGTACATCTAGGGTTTGTCGATTTGTACATAGTAGTCCTTAAATTCCTAGATTAGTCGCATTCAGTCGTGTTTGAATATTATAAATTTATTTAGGTTTCTTTATATCAGTTATTTTTACCGGGTTTTTTATATTAATTACTATTAACTAATATTTTAAAAACGGAACTTCTGAAATAAGTATATTCCTGTTTTTATTTATTTATTTATTTTCTGTTGGTATACGAAATTTCACAGATCATGCAAAATCAGGTTATTAGGTTTTCATTCTTTGTTATGCGACAGAAATCACGGCATCTCCTCGGAATGTGCGAATGCCCCCTCTTCAGTTTATCGCTGTCTAATGGGTATCTATGGAAACCTATACGTTTTTCCTAAGGCGAAGTCTATTGTGGTATAGAGCTTTGTTTCGGTTACTCAATGCATTCAAGGGAAGGTACGAACAGTTTTTCTTACGAGACAATTTAAGAGCCGGTGTTTTTTGTGTCCAGTTTCTTTGTCATCATTTTGTAGACTCAATCCTTGGAAAATTATCCGATTTACCTTGAACAAAACCAATATCCATTATGAAATTAAACGTTGAATAGTAGAAAAGCCAAAAACTTGACTTCTAAAATGTTTACTAATACCAGGGCCAGAGAAATACAAGGGCTGGTTCATAGAGCCTTCAGCGAAGAACCAGTGGGGGGAATTTGTGACGTCCACCACGCGGACACTCCGCGCTCGAAAATTCCTTTACTATAAGGGTTTTGATGTTATTGTTTCCCTTATTTTTTTTTACTTAATATTTAAAATTGGATGCCAGTATATCAAAACATCAAAAGCGAAACAGACATATATTTTTAAGTAATTGTTGAAGAATGGTTTTGGATCTTAAAAATTTAGGCAAAAATTCAAATAATACGTATCATGCGCAAACCATTTCATGCTTTGATTGAACCAAAAGTTAAAACCTTTTTAAATACTCACATATGCGTTATTTTTTGCAAACATATAAAAAATATAAATACTAAGAAAAATTCATTTTAAAACTATAGTTAAAATATGTAATAAATATAATGCAGTTATATATATTTAGTATTTTTTTCATAACCAGCAAGACATCAAGAAGCATACCAGGTCTACAAGAAAATTTTGGACAGCATCCCTTTAATGTGCTAGCATCGGGAAATCGTATCCCTATCTGATTTCGCCAGTATAAATAAGACCGCCTGGAAATAGATCGAATAATTAGATGTCTCTAAATATCTTCTGCTGTCCACTTGATTTTGCTTTTATTTTCTATTACGACATTTATCCAAGTTGACAAGATCTTTTTTTTAAAATTTTCTTCTATCTTCAACTTTTTAAACTTTTATTTTCGGTTAAAATACGGCTAATTTGCGCTTTCGTTTTCATTTCTTTTATCCTCTAATTTTTCCCCTTCTACTTTTTTGTCTTTTCAAGTTCATAATCAAGAAATCTAATTCTTTCCAGAAGTAATGCATTTTCTTTTCGAGTTTCAAAGCAGGATGAGCAAATGTTTTCAGTTTTTGATGTAGTAAATGGTTCCATAGCTATCGTGACACATGCTTTTTTTAAGCCTCAAACATTTTAATCTGATTTTTGTTTCCTGCAAAATACTTTTCCTTTTCCTCTCACTTCTACTTGAAACATCTTCCCCATTATCTTGCAATGGCAAGTTGACACTCGGATTTGCAGCAGGTTTTAAAATTTTCTTTTGATTTAAACCAAGTAGGCGATTTCTTAAGCGATCCATGTAATCGCTTGGCCTAAAGTGATCAATACCTTTCTTACCTTTTACATTTCGAGATCCAAATTTTATTCAGATTCGGACATGCTGAAAACATATGTTATGTTACACCTTTGTCTTTCGTTTTCCTGTAATAATTTGAGCACGTAGCGACAGCACAAATAGACACACTTACTAGAGATCAAAGATTTTCTCAATATTTCACCAAAATAACAAGTAACACAGAACAACACACGAAAAAATAGCTTAGATTTAAAGAAACGGCAGTGGACGCTCTCGGACCCAAGAAGCTTCCTGTCTGCGTAGTGACGTCAAAGCTGGTTTCCACCCCTCTTTTCGGCAAATCTAAAACTTCAAAAGGTATAAACCAGTCCTTCTATTTCCCTGGTCCTGGCTAGTACAAACGTCTTGAATCAAAACATGGTACAAAAGTAGCAAAAGAGAAGTATGCGAAGAAAGGCACATGTGACGTCAAAATCTACTCGGCCAACGAGAGTGCGTTTCGGATTGCATAATCATTCCTGCTATTTCAGTGCATCTTTCGCCCTCAATATTTAAATAAATTTTTATGTAAAATTTCACTTGCAAATTTGAAATTAGAATGATTTTTTTCTATAAATACGGATTGCTTTCACGAGTTTTTAAAAAATGCCGAAGTTCCCCAATCCCTAGGTTCGAACGTATTTGAACATGTTTTCGAACGTTGCATCTAATTAGCGATTTTAAAAAATTCGGCAGTCAGAGGTTAATGTAGACAACTTCTAATACACACATAGCTTAAAATTAGCTCACTGATTATCTCTTCTTGAATATTTTTTGAACTGATATGCTTGTTTATGTAACACTAGTTACAAGTCCGAATCATATTTTTGCTTTGAACATAGTTAAAATTGTTACTAATTAAATTTTTTGGATCAGAATTACAATAAAATCAGTAGACTTTTATGCGCCCTTCTATCCGTGGCGCCCCTGGCCTACAGCCCAATGAATAAGACAGCCCTGATCATTACTATAACAATGAATAAAAACCAACTCCCTCACACTAGAACCACACACCAATGCTTTAGATTACTATCTTGCGCATCGAACAAAAGTACAATTCAATACAGGTTGAAAACTCAATATGTAATTCAAGGCTCTCGGTCATCCAGACACACGGAAACAAAACCGCTCAGATTCAGGTGAATTCGGAACTAGGACAGGAATGAACTTCAGCGAGACAGATCATAACTCAACAAAATTCGGAACAACTAAATTCTGTCTGCGATGACAGCGTGCTTGTCGGATATGTTGAATATAGATGTCACCATTTTTTGTGATGAGGAGTTTATGAACGTTTCTCGGCGTTAAAGCAGAAAACAACATGAAATGAAACCTGGTAGGCATAAAAGTTGTTTAGAATTTGTTATAAAATTCATTAAGATACTAAAACTTAATAGATTCTACTAAACTAGTTCTACAGTTCAGGTTTCAAAAAGCAAGTTTCGGAAACCAATTTAGAAAAAGAAACCCTACCTCAATTTGAAACAAAGGGAATGTTCTCTCCTATACTCCCCACGACAGGACGTATTTCGTGTTTAGCTTTGTCGTATAATGAAGACAATTAGCTATGCATTTTGGATCTTTTCTCACCGAGTCTAAAACTTGAGAGATCTAGAAGTTTGGTGTCTAGACCACATGCCAAATTTTATTTATCTTGTTTGTTGCGTTCGTGAGTCATCGCGTTCACATACACCGACTGATCTGCAAATTAATGCCTCTCTACAAGTGAAGGTAGTCGTGGCAGTACTCTTGGATATACATAGCTTTTACGGCCTTCGTTGTAGAGAATTAGGCTTAAGCCCGTTTCTGTGACATTTTAAATCGAAATAAAGAAAATCAGCGAATTTCCTGTATAATCTTGAGCTGCTAAAAAAAATATTTCTGAAGAACTTCAAGTTTTATACACTGAACATCTTCCTCCAAAAATATCGAATCCATTATTAAACTGTTTTCTGCAATCTTCGTTGCTCCATAATAACATTTATTTTGATATTATCAACGTCTTTTATTGTATTACATTTGAAACTTGGTAAAAGCAACGATTCGTTCGAAGATTTAACTTAAAATCTTAGGTTTCCATGCCATGGTTATGCCAGTTTGGCTCTATATACGGTTTTGAATCTATAAACTCGTAACCTTTTATCGTTTGGTATTCTTAATATATTGTTTACCTGTAACTCAATTAATGTAAAATATATACATTAAAAAAAAAACACCGAAAACATGGATCCTACATCAGCAGAAACGTTTTACGATTACTTTGGAAGAAATACAGCTTTTTTGAATATTTAGCACTCTCGTATATTAATTATAAACATGAAAGATCACGTATTTTATTTCAATTGTAGTTACAAGAAACTTTTCTAAAGCAACTCTGTAAATATCGAAACAAAAAAGGAAAATAAATCTGAGGGATAGCGGACGTTCCGAAGATAAGCATGACATTTTATCATATACTAAAGATTAGGTTAGACCTTGACGAGTTCTTGGCCCAGGAAAGAAAAAAAAAGTCAAGATCAAGGAACTTTATAAGCAGGAATTTTCACGATCTGATCATGCATAGAACGACCTTAAAAAACAACCGATGATCTAGTAACTTTTTTTTTTAATACTTAACCTCTTGAAAAGTCCATGCATTACTTTAGACTTACAACAATAATTTAGATCTTTCGAGCCAATCGATATACAAATGTATCGCCAATTATTTCAATTAACTAACCATGTTTCCACAATAAAACCGCAGTTCCAAATTAAAAAGAAAAAAGCCTCAAAAAGGGGCTACAAGCATCATAGAACATCAAATGAGAAAAAATACAAAATACGTGGAAATGTGTTATATTTATAAATTACACTTATAAATGGCATGATCATTTCGTAATTTTTAGTAATTCAGTTCATTATTTCTTTTAAACGCTTTCAAAACACAAAAATGACGTTCCACGTCTTTACCCATTTTTGATACAGATTAAAAGGAGTGTTTATATCTATTTCGATATTTTTTTAAAGGGTGTATGTAACAACTGACCCGCGATGGCACGACTAAATTTAAACACGCGCAGGAATAATCAGGTATTTTCCTTAATGTTAAAATTCAACCGGATTTTTAGGACACGTATTTCATTTCAATTTAATTGAGAGATAAAAGCTACGAAGACTGTTAATAATGCGGTTAATAAGAACAAATCTCGTAATTTTGTTCCGTTCTCAGATGACAAGGACAAACACTAGAGATGATATCTTTCTCCTAACTTCAACACCGAGTACAAACGTTTGTCTAACGAATTTAGCATGTGCAGTTCCACATGCATGGTGGATCCTTGATGAAATACAGTTTCAAACCAGCGATGCATTGATAATAACTGATTAACTTGTTAAATCAAGGCCTCGTTTGGATTATAGCCGAGGGTTCATGGGGATGAGTCTCGTAATTATGAACCGTGGTCAGAAGACACTCTAGCTGGAATCAAACTTTGCGAACTTTGTTGGAACATTTGATCCCCGACGCAGGTTTAATATGTGCACCAGGTTCAACATATATGGCCGATCTTCGGTAAAATCAGATTTTCGGGTCTACTCTGGTACCCCCGGGTGGGGGGGGGGGCGTCACTTTTCGCGTTGTTAACGTGCGGAGAAAGTGACGTCTCCCAACCCAACCGGGGGTACCAGAGTAGACCCCTTTAAATCAGTGGTCCGATCTCCAAGATGCTGCCTGCATTGATTATGAAGCCAGGACTGGCACAACCAGCTCTTAGTGGACTGAAACCCAGCTGAGCATAAGATATATACAATATTATTTATGCAAGATACGTGTACATGAACCTTTCTAGGAATTAATACAAATTCAATGCTTTGTTTGTTGAATTTTATCACAGGAAAGTATTTGGTCACGCAAAATAAAACACGAAGGGAAACAATTAGCATATTGTCGATAGCTAAGATCATTTGTATAGATTTCCTTACAAAACAGGAAAAATCGTTAGGACTGAAAAACACTTCATTCCGGATATACGTATTTAGAAACAATTTAAGAAGAAAAGGCTTGAACCCTATTTTTTGAAGCGATTTACATCCTTTACATTTTTTAATTTTAAATATTTTAACAAATGTTAAAAAAAATTATCACATTTTTCAATTCAAATTAGAAAGTTTCTAATAAAGAAGTTCATATTAACACCATTTAGTTTAATTTATTTTTAAAAACATTTTAATTAAAAAGTTTAATTTTTTCTTTCTATATTTCTCATAATTATGGTGATTTACTTACCCGATTGAAAAAAAAAAAATTCGAAACGCGTAAGATCAATTTCGAATCATTTTTCTTCACTATAGTGAAACTTCGATTAACCGCCAGTTTCTGACATCAGTCATCGTTTAAAAAAAATATAATCCTTTATTTCTGTATATTACTAATCTTTTATTGAAGTTTATATTGATCGCTTTGTAAAATTATTTACATTACCCATGTATTATTCACTTTAAAGGAATTTTATTTTCATTTTCGTTCCAAGCCAGCAGTGAAATGACTTTACTGTACTTGCGTATTCAGAGATTTCTGTTCTCCATCATCACAACCCTGTTCCAGACGGTGACGGTTAATCGAAGTTTTACTGTACTTGGACATTAAGAATGCACATAATTAGCTATATTATATATTTCGTTTCTATAACTAGTTTTTACATATTAATTGCAAGGCGCGTCTAATCTTTTTCACACTTCATCACACAGGTTGCAAACAAATTACGAAACCAGTATAAAAAAGATGGATAGTTTCTATTTGTTGGATCCACTTCAAGATTAAAACACCGAGTGTGGTCAGTCCGGTTTTAACAGGTTTTGAAATCCCCTCCCGAATAAGTCGCACCACGTCAAAACAAAACGAGGTTTCCGAGTCTAAGGTATGTAAACAAATAATAAGGCAAGGGCAGTGAAAGATATATGGAACAATGAAGAAAGACGGTTGTTTAAGAATGCTGACAAATCATCCCAGATTATTCATCGGCTATATAATAAAAACACCGTACATTGTTCCATTATTTTAAAAAATAAGTAGCAAAAATAAAACTGGTTCGGTAAATTATTTCGAAAGAGTTTCCAGAGACAAGAAATTAAGTTTCTAAACAGCCATGTTCCAAGTTTCCCTTACATTAACAGTTTTAATAACAATTTGCCTTCAGATCACGAAAATGCGTTGCATTTCATAACCTGTTATTTAAAGGTCAGAACATTCTATATGCATTAGATTCTCCTTTTCTTTGAAAAATATGCTGTATAAAGTTAAAATGAGAAGTAAAATTTCGGTCAGTCATGGATCTGCAATCCAAAATGACACAAATTAATATGCGGAATTAGAAAAAAATAATTTAGAATCCATCTCATTCCATTTGACAATATCGTAATGTATTCAAATAAAATATAAAATATGAATTTTTTTTTTAAAAACTGAAATCAAGTGAATTATAATTCTTTAGACCTGAATAACTGGTACAACAGGAAATTAAACACTGATAATAAAAGTGTATATAAAAAAACAGTCATGAGCAATCAGATTCAAGATTTAACAAATGTTTCTGGTAATTCTTTTGAAATTTACTAAAACTGATTTATTTGGAAACTTTATTCACTACCTCAACAGAAATAGGTATCCAACTTTACAATAACTGCTTACTACAAAAATAAGTATATTTATAAAACACACTACATTTACACAGAGCCAAATTTTCAGCATAAAAATCCATTTTCATTATTTTCCAAATTGAGATGCCACACATCAATACATGACTGAAATAGATCTGCTTCAGTTAGATTTGTTGAATCATAAAATAGAATAAGATAATCTTCCTAAATTTAAAGATAAAATACCAACATTGTTAAAAATAGTGTTGCAAAAATCATCATCAGGTGAGTGTACGGCGAAAACAGCCCAACAAGCAGGAAAATAGAGAACGATGCTTTAATCACCAATATTCCGGAAAACATGAAGCACAGGAAACAAGAAAAACAGCAATTGTAAAAATTAGCAGCACAAGACAGAAAATCACTGATAATAACAGCAATACCACGAACAAAAGCACTCAGCATTTAATAGCTGGCCGACTTGCAATGTGAACAAGACTCCAAAGAGATTGATTAAATCGATTAGCTCTTAGTATTTATACATTTTCTGACAGGATGTGACATCACATAGAATAATCTTTTATACTTATGCTCTTAACAGAGATAGTGAGAAAATTCTATCATTTTTAGGGCCTTTATTTTTTGTCAAGGTCGGGGGTTGTTGGCTTCCAGTCCCTCGGCATCCCATAAAATCTCTGTAAATGTCTCTTTCCAACTATAAGACTAACACTGCTGGAAAGAGACATTAAAGGTTCATAACAATATCAATATTCCACACTAGGGTTTTTAATAGAAAAATTATTTCCATCAAATAAAAATATGCAAGACAGACAACAAAGAAATGAAAGGACCAATTCAACAAATTTTGCATAAGAAATACCTTTTTCTATTAAGATTTAAAAATTTTAAATATAAAAACAAAAATTTTACATAGGTCATAAAAAAAACCCTGAAAATTAATTGGAAATGTTTCAAGTAAGAACACAAAGGCGAATCTTATATAACCTATCTCTTGAGCTATCCATATTTATTTCAAGTACTTTGCTTCTCAAGGTGCGTAATGAATGTACTCTATAATCCAGTACAAATTTTCAAGTTCTACTCTTAACCCTTTGCGAACAAGTACTATGTATAGAATACACCAGTGGGTATGTACCATAAGCTGAATAAAAATTATAGAAGGTGGAGAGCTTGCCACGCCTCTAACCTCATATTAATAATTATCCTATATGCTCTGATAGTTTCCACTGCAACAATGAATCAGTCAGTTTGGTCTGATTGCACTTGAAAGAGTATGGATTGCTATCCATAATCCAGCCTCTCTGGCTATCACAAAACAGCTGGAAATTATCCTTACAGAGCAATTTTTGGCTGTTTTAGAAGAATTAAACAAGAAAATACCAGCTGAGGACGAATCTGGTGGATTAAATCTGGATGGAGAAGCGACTGAGTACAGCGACCAAGAAACTGATTCCGAGACTGACGTGGAGGACAATCCAGTTCACAAAGAGAATAGTGACTCAAACACAAATGTTTGTATCATTCATACATTCAACCTCTAATCTCATTATTTCATAAAAAATTAAGTTGTGTAATAAGCTTGTTGTATACTAAGCTTAGAGTTGGAAAAAGCGGGATGGCACATAAAGTGAGCCAACCTGATCCGAATGCTCTAAAAAGTCATCTATCCACAAAGGGTTAATGAAGTTAATTATTTGCTTATATTAATCATTAACCATGTTAACACTCCACATAAAAAGCATTAAACCAAGATCTCTCATTCTTTTCATTATTTCATTCCTGAACCGGACAACAATTCAACCAACCAGAAGAATGGATTTAATCACTAACTTTTTCTCCAAATTCTGAAACAAAGTACACAACAAAATAGATAAATGATCAGGAGTAAACTTCATCTATTTTACTATGAATTTTACCATGAAGAAAAACTTATGCTTATATTATAAGAAAAGCTTATTTAGCTTATGAAAAGCAAATAAGACTGGTAATTAAATAAAACTGCCGAGCTATCCACTTCTGTAGCTTTATTGTAGTGCCAATCAAACAAATACCAACCCAATTTGCTGATTTACCTTCTTTTTGGAGAAACAGAAGGATTATTTCGGAATAGACCTTGTAATTTTTAGGTAGCACTACACTTTCTAACTTTCCATGACACTGCAACATTTTATTTATCCTGACATATTTATCTGGCAACACTGTCACCATACAAATGATTTTCCCAATTTCTTCAATAATGAAACTGAGATTCTTCAATCTTGAATCCAAAACTAATATTAGGTAACCGCAGCTCACAGAAATTCTGTGAATTGACTAATGCTGGGTTTTGATATTAAACTGTACATTTCCATTATATTAACTATAGAGTTAAATGTTCACAATAGGGATGTAACGAATAGTGATTTGGCTGATCGGCCAAATGATGAATATTCAGTAGCCGAAAACCAAATTTTTAAAAACATTTCACTTTTGATTGCAAATGAAATATTTTTCAAATTTTAAATGAAAAAAAATTAAGATTAAATAAAATTGCTTTTTTTATTAATTGCATATTTTTAAAAAATGTTAATGCTTTTGTTTATTTGTAATATTTTAAATACCTTAATTCCAATAATAAGAAAAGAGAAAACCTCATATTTTGGGATTTCTTCAAAGAAATAAAAGAGCTATCATTGCAGAACATGACAATGACAAAGAAGAAAATTGAATAGATAAATTAAAATTACTACAAGTAAATTCCTATTTTGATAAAGAACTTCTAATACATAGGATGGAGTGTCCACGTAATTGATGGAAAAAAATGCAGAAACATTTCCAAGGTTCGCAAATTCAGCAAGAAAATTTCTTTCGGCACCAGCAAGCATTATATAGTGACCATTTATTTTCTGAAGCTGGTAATGGAACAGACTTCCGTAAAAGATATGCAACATTATTCAATACACTTGCACTATGCAACTTAAAATTAGATAAATATTATATATTTTTAATAATAAACGTACTGGCATGTAATTCTGCAATATTCATTATTAAATATATTTAAAACAACAATTTTGAAAAAAGATTGTATCGTGAATTTATTCTGAGGAATATTTGTTTAGCATTCGACCAGACCGAATAGGCCTAATACTGTAAAAGCTTAACTAACTGGCATGCTCGGGAAATGCTGATTTCCGGATACCTGAAAAGTCCGGATAGTTGAGTGTGATGGGGAAAATGGGGAGGGGGTAGATTGTGGCCTTTTCTTACCGATTCTGTCCTTTTACCTTTTTTTTCTGGTTGTCGATTTTGTTTTTAGGTCTTGTTTTTTTGGCGAAAGGCGAGGAACTTTTTTTTTGGTTCTCACTTTTGCTTTTGAACCCCCCACATAAAACAAGTCTGTGTACATCACTGTACTGTATATTGCTTTTTTTTTTTCCTTTTATGCCCCTCCGTGTGGAGCAGATGCTGCATTCTAGAAATAATTGTCCATGTGAATGGAACAGCGCCGGTGCGTGCATGCTAAATTTTGGCACATGGATGTAAAATTTTTACAAAGACTCATTTTCTAATTTTTCCAATTAGTTGAGCTTTCTGGATACTTGAATGCTGGATAATCGAGGATTTACTGTACTGAATATTAGTTACATCCCTAGTTGGTATTATATGTGTATGAAACCAAACGGAACAGACTTTCTCCTGAAAGTGCTAAAATTTATTGTTCCTGCATCATAATTTCATCCTTTAAAATGACAAATTATATGTTACTTTATTAAATATATCTATGCACTATGCAACTGATATGCAACTCTGCAATATTCTTTGTTAAATGTGTATCTAAAAGCACATTTAAAAAATCATTATCCTGAATATATTCAGCCGAATATTCGCCAGAAGGGCCAAATACTGAATCTAGTTGCTGAATATTCATTACATCCCTAGTTAACAATAGGTCTTTGTTTAGGTGTACTGATATTTGCAATGACATGTTACAACTAGGTCAAAATTACAATTTTTATACTAAAAATGGCAGAAAAAATTTATCTTTAATATTTAACATTTTAAATACAAAATAAATAAACAATATAATTATTTTATTTAAAAAATTATTTAACTATAAATATTTTTTTTTTATAATTTACAAATAAATGAGTTAAGTCGATAGGCAAGTAATTTTAATGAACAGCACTTTGTATCAACAATTAAACTTCAAAATAATGGTACAATTTGCACCTACTGCATTCTAAGTTTTTTTTTAAATAAAAAAGTAAGAATTTTTTTATTGAATACATTGAACAGCAAGTAGTATAAAGTCCTTTTGTAAATTAAGAGCATTAAAAAACTATTGGCTTACAATCATGGAGGGCAAAATGTACACAGACATATTTAACTAATGAAAACAACTCAAAAGTTAAAAATTTTTACAGGCTTTAGTTTTGAATTTGAATTAATCAAATCAAATTGAGGTGCATTTCCATTCGCACAGAACCAGCGCCAACTTGCTCACAATTTACCAATAACCGCAACAATAATACAAATGTCAACATAGCACTTAGTGACAACTGGCACCAATATTTTAGCTTGGCGACGACTGGTTCTGTGCTGACAGAATAGTACCTAAATTCAAATTATAGCTGATATTTTAATGTTACATTAACAAAAATATTCAAGGGAACTCGGAACAAATCCGAATTGCAAATGAATTGGAATTAAAATTGGGTACTTTCATATTGTGGCAGATCCTGCAAAACTTGCATTTGAGCTTGGTTTAGTTTTATTAATATCCTATTTTCAAGCTTTACAGGAATTATTTTGGGTAGGCTTCATAATTTTGAAAGATGCTCAGATGACGAGGACAGCAATGGCAACTCTACAAATTTCCACGCAACACTAGCAAAAGGACATTGAACTAAAACATATATTTAATTTGCACAAAATGCTAGGCTTTACACTTTGCCAGCTTCTCTACTGAAACTCCTATAGTTCTTTGTTTAATCTAGTGATTCCATGACTGATGTTTTAAAAGCTCCAGGATTCCAAATAGTAAAATTTTAATATCTCAATTAATTTGCTGTCCTTTACAATGCAATCTACACAGCAATAAAAATGGAGATAAATATATTTATACCAGAGGACTCTATACTGATGATTGACTCCATGCATACTCTCCCCATACCTATACTCCTCTTATTGTAAATTTATCCTATCCATGATTTCTTATATTGCATAATCTGTATAGCAAAAGTTATCACAAACCAACATTTAATTTTGTATCTGTGATTAATTAGTAATGGTGATCTCAATATCAGAAGTAACAGAAAAGATTTTTTTATAATAGAAAAATATAATCCTAAACTACCAAATAAATCAGTGAAGAAACAAATAATTTTAAAGCTACATACGTTTATACTATACAGAAAGATCTTAGCAGTTTATATTATTAAGGTGAGAAAAAGGTAGTTACCATAAATATCAGTAATTTAATAAGAAAAGATTTTATTACAGAAGAAATGATGTATGGCAAATCAACAAATCAGATGATTCAATTCAATGAAAGTAGCATTCCTAAATTTAGCTAGTGTTGCCCGTGTGACATAGTCCCGAGGTCCTGAATGGAGCCAAAACAGAGACATCAAGAAAAAAAGGCAAACAATTTCTTTCGTTTTGGTGCTTTCTGTCTCTGATCCTGAATAATATCATTAACATCAGTGGCACTGAGTATTTATCCACTCTGCCAGTTGCTGTTGGCATGATAAATTTTCTAAACTTAAACTTATCAAAACATTTTTGCAATCCACCATATCCCAGGAGTGATTAGCTGACTTAACAACCAAGGAAGTTCAATGGGACATTTTGCAGAACCTTAAAATTGACGAGATGATGAAAGCTTTGCAGATAAAAAGGCAAGAAAAGTGAATTTTTGAACAAAACTTATAATATTGTGTTAAAATATAATTATACAATTAAAAATAAATTTGTTGAAAACATTATATTTTAATTTCAATAAGACCATTATATAACCTTAAATATATTAGAAATTTAAAAATTCTCACCAAAATATTAAGTCGCATCTACTAATAAAACATGCATATTTTTAAATAAAAGTTTTAAATAAAGGCATTTAGAATACAGACATTTAGAACTTAAAAAATGCAGTGGTTGGAGAGGCCGACCATCTCATTTTGCCTTGCCTAGTTGGTTACCTAGTACCGTCTCAGGCTAGTGTTTGTCATTTTTGTGACTGCTGAATATTGTTGTAATCCTTACATGAAGGAAGAATATTTTCCAAATCATTTTTCAATTGTATGAACCTGCAGACCATTAACAATACCTTTTAAAATGAAAGTTTATTTGCTTGCATACTCATTTTATCTTCAAATATACTTTCAATACTACTTAATTATGATCTCTTAAACATCTCTTTTTCTACTGCCAATCACTATTTCAAAAACATAAAACAGTTTTCACAAATGTCAGGTATTTGAAATATTGGTAAACATTAGGTAAAAAAGCCATTTTTAGGAATCAAATCAGAAAATGGCAAAACTGTAGTCTCTGGTGCAGTTTTCCATCATTTTTTTCTTGGCACAACTCTGAGTGGCGTCAACAACTTTTGTTTTGGGTGAGCAGTGGGCATTTTATTGATCTCTTGCACATGCGATGCCTGAAGCATCTGAAGTGGGCAAATTTTTTTAACTTAAAAAACATCAGCAGCTTCACTTTAACGAAGTGGGAACCTAGTAGCTACACTTGTTCATTGAATGTTAGGAATCTATGTTTTAAAAAATTCAAAATGAGTTCTCACCTCAAAGTGTTTTTTTATCAGAAAGTCAACAGGAACAAAGACTTTGTAGCCAAGGATATCAAATGAAAGAGAAAAAGATTGCAAGAAAAACCAAAACAGGTTCCTTCCTCAAAACGTCAACACGAGTTAAGTCTATCAGTCTAGACAAATCCACTGGTAAATTATTATAATTTTCGAAATCCAAAGCAAATTCGACCAATAAAATTGAAGAAAGCTAAGAGGAGACCAATTAAAACAAGCGGCGATGCGCTAGAGACCAATAAAAAGATTGCAGCGCACCAAAAGAAATCAGCATCACAGTCGAGGAATGCACCTTTTGGCGATTAACAGTTGGTGAAGTGGAAGCAAAACTGCACCAGAGACTGCATTTTTACCCAGAAAATTTACATAGATTTTCATTTTACTGAATTAATGGAGATTGGTTTGGCTTGTTTAACCGCTTAACTTAACAGCCTGAGAATACTTGTGCATCGAATTATCGAAATTTTAGTATTATAAACTAAAATTGAATCATTACTTAGCTTTATGATTTGACACAAAAAATATGTAGGATCCATAAACATCTTAAGTATCCTATGCCTTCTTAGATGAATGAAAACGACAGCCCCTTTCCAAAACAGGTGGGGTCATCTTATTAGATAGCAAAGAAAACTATTCAGTTAAGTGGTTAACAATAAGTTGAAATTTTTTTTACATCTAATAATAATAGAAATAATATTCTTGGTCTTTCCTTCACAGAAAAAGCAGAGCTTAAATAAATTAATGACTTTCCTCGCTACTGATTCTAGTTCAAACTTATTTAAATGAGTAATTGGAAGCCAACATAATAGCAGCAAAATGTCATTTCAAAATAGCATCACAACTTTAAAGTCACAGAAAAAGCAATCCTGAAAGGACCCAGGGTTCATACTGTATATACGATAGTAAAATTCAGGAGTTTCTAAGGATTTTTCCAGGAGTACAGTATAGAATTTCAGGAGATAACGTGAAAAAAAGCAATTTAGGGGAGAAGGGGGTAGTGTGGAAATTTTTATAAAATTGGCAAAAAAAAGTATACTAAATATCAATTCTCCCATCTTTCCCGATTGCGGTGACTCGGAACATGCACAGTAGACTCTTTCGGCACTAAGTAAGGTCAGAAATAAGAATTCTGGATTCCATCGACTTTCTATATCAATAAGGAAAAACGGAAACTTCATATTTTTATGTTTTATCATAATATCATAATTTTATATTTTGCTCTTCGAGTGTAATTTTTCAGGAGATAAAAAGAAATATTAGGATAAAAAACACAATTTTCAGGAGTTTTCAGGGCCCTTAGAATAAAAAAGCAAAATTCAGGAGTTTTTCAGGAATTTCAGGAGGAGTACGAACCCTGAGGACCTTAAGTCAAGCATCTTGGTTTTAGAAAGCACATTAAAAAGTTCAATTATTTCCAAAAATTGAATGTTACGAGAGAAAATATTGATGATACACAACAATGGTCTTGCATGTTTATGAAATGTATGAGCAATAAAAAATCGCATGTCAGTGTTACTGATATGGAATCAGAAATCTTGCAAGTTTAACTAAGGTTAGAAAGCAAAAAAATTGAAAAATAGGCTAATACATAATTTAAAAACAACTAGCAGACTATCTATGCTATGAAAACATAATTTCTGAGCCGCAACAGGCTAAGCTGCAATTTTCTGTGCAGCATCCAAGCAGACAAGTTCTTAACCTTTAGGCTACAGGGATTTAAACCAGAAGAACTGTATTGAATGCGGGGAGTGAAATTCTCACTTGTGTCTGGTACAGCAGTTGTACCGAACCGCATTCAAAGGCAAAAAATTTTCTGGTACAACAGTTGTAGCGCCCATAAGGAAAAGGTTAAAGTTCATTTACTTCCCTAGATTGATAAAAGTAATAACTATGTCCAACACAATGTTTCTTTACAAAGTCTTTTTATCTGTTTATTATAATATGAATTGGATTTGGCATTCATATTAATATAAATCTGCCAACCAACCTTACAAAACTTCAAAATTTTAATAGGTTTCATTCAAAATCTTAAAAATACATGCAACAAAAATGATTTTTAAAAAAGTTTATTCTTCATATGCACGACAGCAGTTTTCACAAACAATAAAAATTGTAGCAAAATGAAGTCCATTATATTTGGTAAAGCAGCAGATTCATAAGAATTAAGTAAATTAAACATTTTCTTCATACACCCAGATGTACGAGAATGAGCATATAGAATTAAAAACGGTGCAATTAATACTTACAAAATTAATAATTAAAAGTTCTCAAAAGATGAAAAATGTTAAAAAATAATTTTTATTCTCGTGCTATAGGGCCAACTTAGGCCATGGTCTAGGGTGCAAAAATTAGAGGACGCAAATATAAAAGAAATTGCAAGAAAAAAATTTACAAATTTCAGTTTATTATTTTGAGAACTCCACATAAGATGCTGTTTTCTAAGCGCATCCATACACATCAAATAAACTGGCAGCACATTTAAATTGCCTCTCGCGATAATTTCTTTTTCAAGGGTGTAGAAATGCATGGCCCTGGCTACAAAGCATATATAGAGTTTATACTTTCAGGTTCACAAAAGTGTCCCAAAGATACACATGGTCACAATACAGGTAGAATAAACAACAAGGAATTGTTCTCAAACTGTTAAAGAAAGCTTAAACTCAATCAATTTCTGATACTTTTTAAAATACATTAGTTAGTATCAAATTTAAATAGTAATTTTAAGAAATTTAAAGTATTGATAAGAATTTTTTTGGAAACATAAGTTCTAGCAAAACTAATAGAGAATAATATTACATACATACAGCATGTAACATACATAATGACTTGAAACTCGGATATAAAAAGTATCAATTTACCACAACATAATTTTTTTTAAACTTTAAATAGACCTTCCAAAGTTTAAACCGAATTCAATGCAGTTTCAATTTTCAACTAAAAATCCCATCTGTTACTTTATCGTTAATTTTAAAGACATAACTAAAATATAATTATAATTTAAAAAATTATCAATCACACCCTCTTCCACTCAAAACTCCTATTTTCATGATTCTGCGATGTAATATACATTGCCAAATAAAATATCTTCAGATAGAAAGCTAATAATGTTGATAAAAATGATTTTAAGAATTATCAAACTCCTAGGAATTAAATTAATGAGACAGGATAATACACATAAAATTCAAAGGCAGAACATAAAAATTTATCAAATTGACAAGCTAATTAAAATTACCTTCATTGGAAAACAAACTCCACAGTTTTGCCAAAAGAATACCCATACTGGACAAGTTTCAAGTTGTATTAACAGTTCTTAATTTTTACTTAATATGTCATGAGTTTGCTTCCATCTGTTTCAAAACACATCTCCATGAACGAAATAAGCAAACATAAACTTCAGGACAACATACATGAAGCGTTCGCACTCTGTGGTTCGCACTTTCCAACCATACAATGCAATATCAATTTTATAATATGTGGAGTGTATTGTAAATAAATTTGTCAGAAGGCGGCGCTTCTTAGCGAAAGCAATTAATTTGAAATTTCATTAAATATCAATTTTACTTTTATTTACTGGAATTAAAACACATAAAATTTGTCAAAATATTTATTTTCATCGTAGAAATAAATACTTTAGTACATTTCCAAAACTAGGAAAAAAATAATTAATGCATAATGATTTTTATTTAATTTAGAATTAAAAGCGGAAGATATTTTAAGCTAAAAAATATTATTATTTAAAATGATAGAAACGTATTGCATAGTTTTTTTCACAGTTTAAAGGCAATGTAATATATTTATTTCAATTTCAACAGTGATCGTAACTGTGACTGCAAATGAAAACCAAAAGTAAACAAAATGTGAGACACTCTTGTTTATCTTTATTTTCCAATTAAATTTCAGAAGCGACTACTTAAATACTGGATTACTCTTTTAAAACCAAAAATCTCATTTAAAAAAACTGAATATTTTTAAGTGGGGATAGTTTACTACAAAATATGTACCAGTTCTTTTTGTCTATTAATTATTGAATTAATTTCGTAATTGCTATTGCTGTTAAGCAGCACCTAACTATCTTTTATTTTCTCAGGTTGCTTTTTTTATATTTTATTTATTTATTGTAAGTACAAATATATTATGATCTAGTACTCTGTTATGGAACAAGCAGCAAATTCCAAGCTTGGGCCATGCTTTACCTATGGTGTGCAGATTACTGTTTTAAATTGTAAGCGAACCAAATTACATTGTATATACTCTATAACTTTTTTTGGATTCAAATTTGATAACTTGTTAAATATTTTAATAATTTCAAACATTATTCCGAAATTTAGATATATGGTATTGGAGATTGAAAAAATTATGTTTAATTAAAAAAAATTCCATTATACATTAGTGTGTTGTGCTTCTTTTAACCCTTTGCACTCTGATGTCTCTTTACAAGAATCGTTCTAGATGGTGCATCAATGTGGTGTTTCATGATTTCAATAGTTAAAAAAACACCCTACAGAATTGTTAGAAGTTACAGATTAATTTTTTGAAAAACAAAATTAACTTTTAGTAATATGTATTTTTTTATTTATTGAAGCAATAAAACCTTGTATTCAATGAATAATTTTGTTTTCAATTACTTTTCGTGGTGCAAAAGTGTAAGCAAGATATTCCAAAGATTGGGCAGTAGCATAGCAAGGTTAAATTTAACCTTAGCGACAATTAAAAACAAAATTAGTATTTTGTTTTTCTCTTCTATCATTATTTAGCTCTTAAGAATGAAATAATTGCACTAATATTCTGCCTTCATGATGTGTCTATCCTTTTGTATACTTCATCCATCATTAAGAATGCATTAGTTTTACATGCATGATATATGGAGAAGTAAATGTTTAGTTTCTGCAATTTGTACCAGTTTTGTTTTCACTTAATTTTTTAATAAGGTTTTATTTAAAGATTTACTCAAACAGGAAAAAGAATATAAAAACCCCAGTAACCCGGTATTGACAATATGGTGACCATATTAATTTGTATATATTTCTGAAAGTAATAATCTATAGTTTTTGGAAGTATAGTTCTTCAATAGTTGCTTTTTGTGTAAACTGTAATATTATGCACTAAATTCTTGAGCTGAAGAACCATAGTTATAAAAAGTTAAGAACCTGTACATCCAGTCTTTACAGATTATAATTAGTTTATATAGGTTTGTAGTTAGGAAATCATTTTGAAATTCACATTCGGATCTTTTTGGGGTAAAACTTTACTCTACGGTAGCCACTTGCTTCTCGCCAATTTTTCTTGGCACGATTTCATTTGCTGTCGCCAGACACTGTTTTCGATGTGCAGTGCGCTTTTCATTGTTCTACTGTGCATGCTTTATTTGAAAAGGAGAGATTGAGCATGCAGTGCCTTCAGCATTTCAAGTGTGTACCAAGCAATTTTTTTTAACTTAAAAAACATCAGCTGCTTCGCTTTCTGCAAAGTGGGACACTAGTAGCTTCGCTTATTCATTGAGAAGCAAAAACACAGAATAACATACACAGTTCTGAACCTAAAGTGAATGAAAATGTTAAAAAAAAAGAAAAGTTCAGTTAAAACGTCACATGCCTATTTTAATTGCTCAATTGCTGTTTACACTTAGGACACTGATATCCGCTTGCTATCAATCCCTGATCCACTCACCACTGGAAAATAACTTTGGCTTCCTCTGTCTGAAGCTGATGGTAGGTTGAAAGGGAACCAATGTTCCCAGAATTCGGAGCCATAATAAACAATAACTGTACAAAGCGCACGTTACGAAATGATAAATTCAGACAAAAATCAAACTGAAGAATTCCAAACGTTTTGTAATCAAATTTGATTGAATTAACCAATCAGATGAAACAGATCAATGGAACAAACCAATCAAAATGCATCATAATATCGTGCCATGTGCAAAACAGCGATGGAAAGATAAATTTCTTCATTAAAATCATCATTGCACAACCAAAACAAATGTTCTCTCATCTCCATTCTTGGTGGCAAAGAGTTGGCGATTCTAACAGGAACGAAGTAAGTGGGCACTGTAGAGTAAATTTTAACACTTTTTAGAATGAATTCTCATTTTAGCTGTTTGCTATGGACTTGGAAAATTAGTCATTTTTGCTATGTTAAACCGAGAGTGCCTTAGAAATAATCTATTTTATGAATTCAAATTCTATTATTGAGAACTATTTTTAAACATTTGTAGTGAAATCACCTAATGATAGTTATCTATATTTTTTTACAAAGCAGCATCACAATTTGGGTATATATTACAGTGAAATGAATTTTAACATCTTTTTTTAAAATGAAATAGTTTCATTGAATTAATAAATAACTATATAAATTATCCTAATGTTAATTATGTTTTTTTCGTATTATTAATGTAATCATTTTTGTGATACTTTCACATAATTTTTAAAATCGAATCCTCTTTTTCCAGATGTCGAAGGATTTATGAATTGTACCTCTCCAAACCCAAAAATCTGTCTCATCAATACAGCAGTATATATATCTATATCATAATGAGTGAGAATTCACCTGCTCCAACCCCAACAAGAAGTGTTTATGGATTTGTGATGTACATAGCTAGTTACACCCTGTTTTTCATTTATTTAATATGGGCGTACATTCCAGATCCATGGTTACATTCTTTAGGATTGACATACTGGCCTCAAAAGTATTGGGCTGTGGCAATTCCGGTGTTTGTATGTTGCTGTTTGGCGATTTTTGCTTTATTAATCTATCCTGGAGTTAGTCTTATGATGACACCTGATTTATCATCAATACAAACAATCACTGATGAATATGCTAGAAATCCAAAACCTGCAGTCAAAGGTAGCATACCACCTATTTATGACATTCCAATTTCAGAAGTTTGTCACAAACTGTATTTGAAAAAGAAAAGCTCTGTGAAATAAATAATTTTTTGCTATATTTTTTGTCCGAATTTATGAGTATTAATTTTATATCATGATCTCTTTCCAAGTCATTTTTTATCATTTGTAAAATCATCCAGTTTGTCAGTAATGAATAGAAAAAAATTAGTTCTCGTATTTATTAGTAATTCAAGCATTTTATTCCTTTGCTGTATTAAGACTTTCAGCTTAAAATAAAGTGATGATGAATATGAGCATTTCTGTAGCATAATTATTTTATTATAGCATGCAAGTATAAATTGTCATATCTTATTTTTATTTCAAAAAGAAAATATTTCTAAAATATATAAGTATGAATATAAAATTTATTTTTATATCATGGAAATAAATCAAATAACAAAACTATATAATAAATAAATAATAAAACTATTTTAAAAATTAATATTTTTCACTGAATGTTAATAGGAAAGGTAATCGGACTTCTGCAACTGACGTTATTGGGAAAAAAAAATTGTGTAGGATATGAGATAAAGATTTTTATGCTATAATATGTACTAGTAGTAAAATAAGAAAAAAAAAATCGCTCCACAGTACCCTGGTTCCGCCCGGGATCGAACCGGGGACCTTTTGCGTGTAAAGCAAACGTGATAACCACTACACTACGGAACCGCTGTACAGTTGTTATTGTGTTGAGTTGAAATCAAAATATTGCTTGTGCATTCACTGAAAATTATTTGGTTTATTTCTATCTATTCAATTTTTCGGTGTTTGAAAGCAGCAAATTAACTGTTGAAAGTGATGTATAAATATCGTCTTTTCTTTTTAAAGCGTCTGAGACATTACTATGCTTTTAAGTATGAACGCGAGGCATTTGTTCTGCCATCTGCCGGCTAAATTTAAAGCGACTCTTCAATGCTATTGGACATACTAAACGAAGATAGTTTATATTTCAGACAAAATGAAATTTATTTTATATATCGTGAGTAAATTCTTGAAAATGAAGCTATATTTATTTTTAATTTTACGTAATATTAATTAATAAGATTATGCAGTTTTTCCTCTTTGAGATTTTTGTTTTAGTAGTCATCTTGTTTAGATTTGTCTTAAAATTATTAAAATATTGTAAAATTAGGTGTATGCACTGACGTAAATGAAAAATTCTATTCAAACCTTAATTAATTAATCCTACTTTTAATATATATAGTTATAACAGTTCGTAACACTTTACAAGCACAGAAAACACATTTTTTTTTAATATCCAAATTACTCATAAATAAAATTGAATCATCTTATTTTTTTATTTCAATTTGAATTTACAATAAAAAACAAATAAATAGCAAATTTTGTGATTTAAAAAAAAGGAGAAAGAGAAAATCGTTCCTGAAGCACAATGTAATACACAGTTTACAAAAGCTCTTGTGGCTTCACAGTGTCGCCATCTACATCTGTGATATCTAACGAATTCTAGTTTTCAAGCGAAGAAATCATGAATCAAATTTCATAAATATATTGACTGTCAGACTATCTATTATTCTTCCATTATTACTTGAATATTCAGAAGAAAATCCAATACATTTTAGTTTTCTAAAATTTCAAAAAATAAGAAGCTTTCCTGGCTCACTATTCATTTAAAAAAAACATATGTATGACTTTGGGGCCTCCATGAATCAAAACTCGCGTAATTGAATTTTGTTTTCTTGGAAGTGGAATTTTAAATTTTATTATTCTTGTTATTGCCTTATTTTTAAGTTGAAAAGAATATTAGAAAGGCTATTGGTATTTGAAAAGTTTGTTTATTTTTATTCAGTTTGATGTCCGTGCGTAATTTAAATTACTTTAAAACAAAATTCGTTTTCTTTTATTATTACAAAATTTTGTTTTGTTGACTGTTCAATAATAGAATGAAATTCATTTTGACTCGGACATAAAAATTTATCAAATAACTGTATTAGATAATTTTTAAAATTTTCACTAAACTTTTTCATTTGGAATTTTATTTTCAAATGTATTCTGAAATCACAAATAATTTTTTTAGCTGAAGGTAAAGTTAATTGAAATTTGTTTTGTATTTTATCGAGAAATAAGAGGGAAAACTTTAATAAAACTTATTAGTTTCCAGTTTTGTTCGTTATACGTTTGTCAATAGAAAACTACGAGAATAATCATTAATTTCCAGGAGATGCTGTAAAAGTTTTTACTCGTCAGTCTAGAAACGAGTTGCGCTACAAAACATAGTTCTAAAGGACTGAAATACACTTACCCAAACAAAATACCTTCTGCTTTTTATTAAATTCTTGCAAAACTCTATTAATTTTAACCAATGCCCAACACTTGATGACTATTCAGTTCAGAAGAATTAAAAACATCATCTTTAGATGCGCGCACACACAAATCTCAAAATGCTTTTTAAAAATATTTTTGTCTTTCTATGAAAATAGCGATTCATTTTAATCTTAATAATTTGATTCATACTCACAAGCATTGATTCATAACCGCAAGTTCTTACACTTTATAGCAAGAATTTTATGATTATTTTGACTCCCAGCGTGTTAACGGAAACGCCATATAATATTTTTCAAGTTGCTGAAATTTGTAACTTAAGCCTTTTGGAGATAGGAATATCGCCGTTAGCACCCTTCTTTAATCTCTGTCGTTATTTATTAGCAAGTTTGAATCAGGGTTGACGAGATTGGTCCCGTCAAGAGTGCAGGCAAAATGTGGAGCGCAAAATTATCATTAAAAAAAAAAAGGTTGAAGAGTTAGATTGGTGCGATCTCTTGTGTAAATAATAATAATAATCGGCAAAGACTTATGTGGCTGATTAAAAATTAAGGTAGTTGTTAGTTTTTGTGCCTCTAGATAACTAGTGACTGCACTTCGCCTTGCTGGGAGGTGATGGCACAGACGAGGCTAATTTTTTGAATACGAAGATGTAAAACTTGTTAAATCTGTGAAAGAAAAAAAAAATTACAGAATGATAGTTTTTTCGGGGGGAAGAGGTCTTAGAGGAGATGGGAAATTAACAAAAATGTACAGGGGTGTAGTGGAGCCGGAACACCGTAGTGGCACTGCTTTTTTTTAAACACAAAATAAATAACCAAATTTGTGAATACAACGTGATTTGTGTCATTCGGGTTAGAGCTTTCCGGTACTCGTTTCGGCTCTGCTTATTTTGCGACTACACCACTGAAAATGTAGCACATTGTGTGTGTGTGGAAGGGGTTGCAGCTTTGGCAGTTCTGCCAAGGGCGTAGGATTGCCTTGATACGTTAATGGTTTGAATGTTTTAACAAGCAGAGAGAAAAAGTAAACTTTAAATATATCGCAAATTAGAAACGCTAAGATTTTTGGATTAAAACTAGAATTTAAAGTGTTCGAAAGACTACGGACTTTATTTTTTTTTAGAATTGATTATATGACTATGTTTTAAGTTTTTTTTAAAAAAATCGTCATTTGAAACGTTAAAAAGTAACATTTAACAATAACACTATACACTAAACCCTTGATTTATGTAGCTGATTAAGAGCGAAAGGTTGTTCGTAGAATCGGAAATCCATTCAATCATGAATTGTGTTATTAACAATGTTTAAATATTATATTACGCTTAAATTTGTGATCTATAAAAGGAACGGTAAATGCACATACGATATTAGTACAGAAAAAGAATTCCTTATAACCGCGTATCAGAAGGATGAAATAGTTTAAAAGAGATTTGAGCTTCTGTTCCGAAACACTCCTAGCGTGAAAATATTTTAGACGTTTTTATTTCGTCTGTCTTTACATTATTTTTCAAAATTTACTTTTACTTATCAGAAAGACTAGCTGATACCCGCGATTTCGTCCACATAGTAATACACTGTAAAAAAAAATCCCGTGAAATTTACGGTTTTAAACTGGCAGCTGGGTTGGTAGTGCAAAACCGTAAAAGTTACGAAGCAAATCCGTAGGCACAACGGTTTTTTACCGTATGAAATCAAGTTTTCTCCGTAAAAATTAAGTAATCGAAGTAAGTGACGTCATCGACTGAGTTGAGTTGTTTTCTCCTTCTGTTCGAGTTGAGTTGAAATGTGCTGATGTGTATTATCAATTAGGAATATTAATTAATCAAGGCTTAATTATTAATTTCAATTAATTTAATTAATATAATTTTTAATTGAACTTACTTGGACGATTTCGATGCAAGATGGTGACAAAACTTCTAACTCCTCCAAGCCGGGGATCGAAACCGCGTTCATAGAAATAAAAGGCAGTCGCTCTAACCACTAGACCACCGGAGACTTCATAAAATGAAGTAAAAATAACCTATTTGAGTTTTAAAGTCACTATATCTCTAGTGGCGCCACTTAGTGGTGTAAAAATCAACTATTGCCAGAACACGTGTTTTAAGGTTAGCTTTCATGAGTGACAACAGGTTACTGCAACATGTGTAAACAATAGCGGAGATGGAACCCTATTAAAAACATGAAATGAATGCAATAAAATTACATTTAAGAAAAGGGAAAGTTATCGTACGGAAAGCAATACCGTATGACGAAAAATAGAATTTGAACTGACGGTTTTAAACCGTTTATGGCCAACAAAACAGCTTTAAACCGTCAAATATACGGAAAAAGTCCGGGAAAAAAACGGATATTTTTTACAGTGTACATTAATCACACCTTGTTACTCGGGATAAAATATATTCATGGCTTTATACTTTTAATGTGAAAAGTACTTTTATATGAAACTAGCAGTACACGTACGGCGTTGGCCGTGAAATCAGGACTTCAACAAAATAAAAAAAAACCGCCTACAAGGACATGAAAAAGTTCTGAAAACAAAACAAAAGATACACAATATTTCTATTTACCCGCTCATTTTTCTTCGCGATAATGACATTTCAACTGTAGAAAACAATACAGCGTTAATCAGAAACAATATTAAAAAATTGAAACGTGAAAATGATTATTATATAGCAAGCAAAATATAAAATCGAATCCGAAAATAATAATCGAAGTAATTCAATTGAAGATTATGACGTCACCTGCGCTTGCCCCATCAGCCAATGAAATTGCTAGCAACGTTCCGGAGAAGTGTCGCGGAACGAAGCTCGCTAGAGGAAAAATATATTTCAAACTGCCCAGTAAAAAATCAATTTAAAAAAAAAAGGGAAAAGATATTTTAACCGTTCTTGTTTTAAATCCGACAGAACCGTTCCAGTTATAAGTTGAAAAAAAATGGAAAATAATAGTGCTATTAGAACGTAGGCAAATTTAAAAACAAAAATAAAATTTCGATGGCGAAACTGACTATTTTTTAAAAATTTCTCAAAATTCAGTAAAATACATTAGAAATTCAGAACTAACTTCATTAGAACGGAAATCGTGTGATCTTTCCGATTTCGTACAATTATTCAAAACTATTCTATTGAGCAATTAGTGCGAAAAATCAACCAAAACAACGCAAAAGATTAAATAAAAAAATTTCTAGAATAAATTTTAAAATTCCGGCTTCAAGGTGCATTGAGTCACCATTAAGACTAATTGTGTGAAAAATTTCAAGGCTGTAAGTGTGATAGATTCATCTGGACATCGCAAGTACGCACGCACACACACACAAACATTGCCGTTTATAAGTATAGATATTGTAATAAACAAAATTCTTTTGTCATCTGAAATGTTTAATGAATATCAAGTGAACCAAAGGATTTTTATTTTCTCCATAAGTCATTATTAGTTTTTAAAGAATGGCAAGAAATTTAATTAATTACTTTTTTAATAATCGGTGAGGGAGCTTTGCGTGCATGCTCCGAAAATAGTTGCAGACAATAACAATAAAAATATTGTTATAATTTCTGTTTGAAAAATTAGTCAAATATGAATTAAAATCAAATAGAATGTTGCATGGAAATAAAATTGGTGTCATTGAAAAACTAATTTTTTAAACTTGAAGATGATGTTAAAATGATTTTTGTGCGCTAATATGCTCCGAAGTTATTGCGGAAAAATTTTAAAATTTAATGCAATATTTAATTAATTAAAATTTCGAAAAATCCTTTCTTAATGAGCACCTACTACCCAAAAAGCAACCACCTGCCAAATTTCAAGTTTCTACTCCCAGTGGTTTGAGAAATTTCGTGATGAGTGAGTGAGAGAGTCATGGTATTTGCCTTTCATATAGAGAGATTACGTACACACAAAAAATGCATTTAATATCGGCGCACCCCCGCGTGTGTATGAATGCAGTAACTGAAACAAAGACAAGTATCGTTGTAAAATATACTTAGAAATATTTTTTTATTTATAAAAAAAATAATAAAAAGTGTGCGGAAATAAAACTGGTATCACTTAAAGGCTATTATTATAATTTTTTAAATTTTAAAATGGTGTGAAAATGATTTTTGTCTGATAATATGCTCCGAAGTTATGGAGAAAAACGTCAACATTTAGATTATTTTTAAAAAATTAAAAATCTAATTTAATTTTTGAAAAAACTTTCGTATCAGCACCTATCACCCAACGCTCCAAGTAGAGCGTTTTAAACGATTTTTCTATCATGTGTGCATATTCTAACATCACGTAACTTCCAGAGGGAAACCAGTTTATAAACATTGTCATGCTGAAAAACCCTTTTACCTGAACAGCTTCTTCCAACTATACTCAATGACAGGTTAAGAAGCTAACAGAGATTACGCTATGCTTCCGGCGCTGCACCAATGAATGACGTAGTTCGTGTTTCTACTCGTCTTGGGGCTCCTTTCTATAAGAATTCGCCAACAACCAGAAGTAGAATTTCTTTGCTTCGTGTGAGCCAACCTTTCGTTCTCAAAGCAAAAAGAGAAAGTTGTTTGAATCGATTCTTTTTTTTTACTATTACATTGTTTTTAAGTACATAATTTGTGCATTATTAATTAAAGGAAGCCTGAGAAATATCAATAGCAGAAACTTGATACTATATTTAAAATTGTAGACAGCAGAATATTCTATGCAATAAAAGAATTGATTACACCAACCATGCTTTCATGTTATCTTGAAATAAAGGATGCATAATTTTTTAATAATTAAAAGCAGATTTGATAAAAAAAACTAAAATATTTGCAATGAATAATGCTCGAATAATAATCGAATTGCAACTTAAATTTTAAATTATATATTCAGTAAAACTTTTTTTCCTCAGGATAAATATCCCTACTAACTGAAGAGAAATCTTTAAAATTAAAAACCAGGATGTCATCTATATATCTAAAAGCTGAATTTAGACTTAAAACAGTATCTTTCTCGTAAAAATGAAGAAATAGATTTGCAATTAAAGAAGAAAAACAAGACCCCTGTGGAATTCCTTTAATCGGTAAGAAAATATTTTCGCCATTCGAGACGAAATTATCGAAGACGCATAAATTAATTATGTCTAGCCAATACGCTTCTGTGCATTCTAACAAGTTTTTTAAGTCATAATAATAATGCATTAAAACCTCTTTTAATTTATTAAGTGGGATGCTAGTGAACAGGTCATGAAAGTCATATGTCTCGATATGAGTAATTTCATTGTTCTTTGTAAAATCAACCACTTTAGTATTATTTTTAATAATCCAAGTAAAATTTTTTTCTTCTATAAAACTTAGAATAATATTTAAGTATTTAGAGAATGATTCTCCGGCTTTTTTCATGTAGGTATTTGTTCCGCAAGTGATAAATCTGAATTTGATAGGTTGTTTGTGGAATTTTGGATAGATTGTAATATATGGAAGGGTCATATTATTGTTTATGCAATGAATTCTTTTATTTAAAGCACGGATTTTTTTCTGTACAGTGGTGATATTAGATTTATATAATTTGAATGTTTCAGAGGTTTTTAGTTCCTTATCCAAGTGTTCAAGATAGAATTTTTTACAAATAATAGAGAAATTGCCTGAGGCTTTATCGATTGGAGTTAGAATGAAAAGTTTTTGTAGTTCTTTGATTTTTCTTTTATTGTTTTTAAGGAATAACAACTGTTATTTTTATAGTAGTTATAGAAATTTTTATTTATAAAGTCTTTAAATTTGAAAAAATAACGCCATTTCCAGTCTATGAAGAAACAAAGAGGAATATCGAAATTGTTTAAAATTTTTAAACAAAAACAATCAATATTTTTAAGAAGGCTTTTTAAAATTTGTTCTCTTTTTATTCTAAAAATGAGACGAAATTTAATACCTTTTCCTAAAAGTGTTCGTAATTCAATATCTTGAATTATATTTAAATTACTTGTAATAATGTGTTTATGGTGGGGATCCACGAAACTCTTAAATTCCTCCTCATTGCAGAGACAATGAGCAGATTTTCGATTGCTATCTATGTTTTTACAAAAGAGATTATAATTAAAAACCCTACGACCAAGAAGAATGTCATATTTGAAGGATTTACCAAGTTTGAAGGTTTTCAGGGGGAACGAATCAAGTGTTTCTTCAAAAATTCGGTTGAAATTGAAAGCATCAAAATTAGGATGTTTAAAGTCTATTGATTTATATGAAATGTCTTTTTTAGCTTTTTTATTTTTAACAATCCTCTGAATTCTAGCTTTATAAATATCATTAATGAGAATAAGGAAATGCTGATTTTTAGTACAGTGTTTATCTATTGATTTTTTAAAGATATCACAATATTTTTCTTTAATGGAAAAAATATGATTTTTTGCAGGCTTATAGTTGAAGTTTATATTAAAATCTTCCTCCAATTTTTGTAAATCTTTATGAAACAGTTTCTTTAAATCCTCTTCAGCCAAATTACTCATTTTATTGTTTTTTTATTTATTCCACTTCCTCGACAACCTCTATTTCTATTGCCCTGAGTATTAATTAATTGCGAAGTGTTACAATTATTCTGACTAATCATTTTGTTTTGGAAAATGTCATTGAGACCATACGGCGCAAAGGTCCCATACACGGCGGATTCTTAATTGAACCGTGTTCGGAGCCTGATACCCTCCGGCCCCGAAGCCGAAACCTTACCACTAGGTTACCGCGTCCGGCTGTAAAAGTTTGAAAAAATTACAAAATTGATTAGTTGATTTCATTTGTAAAATTATGTAAACCTTTATAGTCTACTAATCTTAAATTGACGATATGGGGAAAGTTACGTTGTGTATTATTAATTTCTGGATAAATAGTCCTGAATATGATTCAGTTGTGCTTAAAAGTGACTGATAAAACTGAACGGAATTGGATTTTAAGCGCCAGTAATCGGTATTCTGATTCGAATATCAGCCTATAACTCTAATATTCATAGAATTGTGTATGGTACTATTGACTAGTGCAACAGTTGATCGTATATTTCTGTATACTGTCAACGCGAGCTATCAGTGACTTTGGTTATGTTATGGTCGAAGGAAGATATCCATTATTTCACAGAATACTTAGTTATTTTATGAAATAACTAATCAAGTCAGTTAAAGCATAAAACTCGCCTGTATTCTAGGGTTCAATTATTTTATAAATAATAATCTACACCCCATATAAGTTTAAAATAAACGAGATTATTCATCCCTTTTATTAGTATTTGCTACTATATTGCGATATACAAGATAATTTGAATTAAAGTTCCAAATACAAAACCCTTCAAAGTGAGAACCTCTGGTCAGGAATACCACACCATTTTGAACTTATGTGTTATGCAATGAAAATGATTTTAACTTCTGTGCGTTGTTTAAGCATATGAAAAGTACTAGCTGTGTGGCCCGGCATTGCACGGGCTATCACGAATGATGCGTCATTCCCTAAGGTCACGTGAAAAAAAGTATGGAAAGTATTGCAGTAACCGTTTATATTTTTCTCATTTATACGTCGTTTACAGTTACATGTCGTTTCATCACAGTCCCGATTCATTCGTAATCATTGTAATGAAAAAGTTACTTCGTTTATATGTCGGTTTCCTCTGTTCTAAAATGTGAAAACTTCCTCCTTTCTAGTATGTGAACTGTGATAAAGATATCATGACTTCGAAATCATTAAAAATTGATAAATTAATGGAAGAAAAATTGTCTGGTGCTAATTTAAGTGATGATGAAGAAGTCATTAAACCGTTCTATACAGACGCAATGGACTTCATTAAAAGATTTCGAACTTGTTTCTTTTATTAAAACAATAGTGAAAAAACATCCAATAAACTTAATTCGATTCATAATGATATACTAAATACTCACAGACAACATCAGACGACAGTTAAATATTTTCTTAACGCCTATCTGCATTTACATAAATCATATAAGATATGTATAATTAGTAGGTACTCAAGATATGCAATAAAGGTATGATTTTTTTTCACTTTTATGATAAATGTTAATTTTGAAATTTAATTATTGGTTTCAATACTATGTAGTATTATACTATCTTAAAAAACTTAAAAATTATAACTTTTAAACGAATTTGCATTACATTTGTAATAATCAAAGTTGTTTAGTAAAATTTCGACTACACATCTTTTCCTTTATAGGAAACGTCGTTTCATGTCAGTCCCTTGAAAGACGTATAAACGGTGCTTTACTGATCTTTCATTTAAACCCAATGTTTTTGTAATGAACGATAATTTGCTGCACTAAATATATAGAGATTACTGTCATAATGTATAATTCACTTATTTTTTTAAATTTTACATTTCGACTTCTATCATTAGTTAATTTATAGCATTATTAGTTATTTTATTGAATAATTAATTAAAGTGTGGAAATTATTACACGCTTTAATTTACTTGTTCAGTGATTTCATGAAATAACTGAATTATACACTTTAACGGAAACAGTTATATAACATTCTACCACCTGTTATTTCAACACAAAAGTCTCATTTAGGATGTATATTCCTGGATTTTTTTACAACTTTTTGATTATATGAATTGTTAAAAAGGCTGGAAATATTTATGAAACTTTTTAAAAATTCAGTGCTGCTCCATGTTTTAATATTACAATTTATTAGAAAATTGCCATATAATTACAATTTGTTTCTTTTATAAGCTTAATGAAAACACGCGTAAAAGTCTCAGGAAAGCAGGGCTGGAACTTTTGGAATTATCATTTTTATAATAGCTAAAAATGCGCTAAAATCTCAAACCAAACAAAAAAAGACGTACATAATTAAATATTAGAAATTGCAAAGAATGGCTATGAAACTTTGGCTTAAATAAATCCTCATGATCTTTGTTATAAGAAACCATAGTTAGACACATAATGTATTAAGTTGACAGTACGTAGAAAGTTACATGATATACATATAAAGTATTATGTATATCATGTTCATGACATAAAATACAGTAGAGTCTCCCTACAACGAAGTCTCCCTATAGCGAATTTCTCCCTATAACGAAATTTTTAATGGGAATGTTAAATAACATTTATGGCAACAGCGTATTCCTGCATACGCAGTCAACCTTCTTGTGTATGCGTAGAAGAGGAATTGAGTTCTATAAAGGCTCGGACATTATCTGTCGTCACTCTCTCCTAGCACTTCTCTTCTAGCACTGTTATCAATTATGTTTTTGTTGTCAATATCTTAATTTAAATATCATTTACTTTGTCTTTACTTTTATCTTGTTACGTTATTAAAGTTGTTCTCGTTACTATGGGTTAACTTCTTTAGCGTTAATAATATATCCTCACTCCTGGACGAGACAGTTATGCAACTAGATGTCCACTTACTTTATCATATCACCACAAGGAACCAAGCCCACAATTCATAGTCCATTGATGGAAGAGCGCCCTATCCAGAAAACTCTCAAGACGAAATATAGATAATTTAATCACATTCCTGGCGACTAACGAAGACCTAATTAAAAGTCAAAATACAACACCGTCGCATACTCCTGCCTAGAAATAGATACTTCCAAAGATTCACCTCCTAGAACCAGAAGTCCGAAGAATTCCCAGTTGAGCAGCAGAGCACACTAGCTTAAAAACAGCATCCAGCCACCACCAATTCTTCCGTAATTCATTCGAAAAATTCACCCTTCTAATCACTGCCAACCCTTGAGTAACAATTCCAGCGACCCCTCAGTATAAATAACAAGACAGAACGAAAAAAACAGTCCCACGGTTTTTAGGATGGTTGCCACAATTTTCATTAATGTAACCGGTATAATACGTTTCTCAATTCTTCTTTTTCGTCGCATCGAACACCACTATCAGCCCCGATTCAAGGAGCTGCAACTGCATGAAAAAATGTAACTAAATGAAACATTCAACCCTTTCACTGCACTCAAATTTGATAACTCCCCTTGTAAATTTCTATTATAATACTCGGATTGTAATCCTAAATGTGTTTTTTATTCTTCTTTGTTCATGTCTAATTATGTTCCCTTTCAAGTGTATTTATATCCTAATGTTGTAATTTCTTTTCTTTTTTTTGCTTTTGCTTTTGCTTTTCAATAAAGTTTCACACATACTCATCCAACCGACAGGGTGCCGTTTAGGCGCCGAGTTCGGGGGTATGCTGTGGTGTTATGCACGAGCCAGTTAGTACATGCAGTCCTGTTTGCGGTGTTCGTATCTTACAAGTTACCTTGAATAAATGGATGCAGTAGATAGAGATAGCTATGTTGGTTTATTACCACTGCATCAAATTCCAAGGAGAAACCTTTAAGCGTAACCTCCTAAACATTCAAAATATTCTCCATATAACGAAGTGGTTGTCTCCCTATAACGATTTTTTTCAGACCTTTATCTTTTCGATTTTTGTCATTTTTGAAGAAAGTTGCTAATTTCTGTGCAAACAAATCGCTCACGCTTGCCTGTTTCTGGAACCACTCGCATTGTTCATTCCAGCGATAACACATAACAATAGCATGCTATGTGAAGGGTAATGCAGTTGTGGGTTTCTACAGAGGGAGCAACATTTCTAAGGGTCAAGATTCCAAGAATCGGGGTGGAGTGGGGGTGGAAACAGCAAATGAATGTGACAATACGCATTTTATGTTTATCCGTACTAGTACATATTCTCTAAATTGGTGAATTGTCTTCACTTTTGAGCATTTTATTTGTACAATAAAAATTAGTATAATTTTAACAAGTTTATAATAAATATTACTTCATTTTTAATTGAAAGTCATGATTAAATATTTTTGAACTTATCGCACATACTAAAAGGTTTGTAACATTTACTTAAATAACTGCAAAAATCTCTAATCTCCGTATAACGAAATTTTCTCTATAGCGAATTTTTCAACTGGAACCAATCGATTTCGTTATAGGGAGATTCCACTGTATTTTCAAAATTGCGTTTATGCTATTTTTGCATTCTAATGGGGTATTCACAAAATGAGTGTAGAAATGGTAAGAGTCAAATAATCACATTATAAGAATATAAAATCTAATAGGTAAAATAATTTATTATTGATTTAAAAAATTGATCAGTTTTTTGATATTATTGATTATGTGATTTCTGAAATCAACGATGGAATTTAAAAAAATTAAATATGGAGTTTCATTCCACGGAATATCGGTTGCTGTTATAGAAAACTTAATTCGGTTAAAATATTATTATTTGCTTTTAAATACATTAAAATTATATTTGGGAATTATTTAACTGAGCAAAATAATTAAAATAATTTAACTGAGCATATCTTTCTCCATTCTGTAAAATTCAATTATCTCTGACTATAGATAAAACTAGCGGGAGTGTTCTTCGCTTAATTTTCTCGCATGCTTCCACAATATAGAGCGTTTTGTGCTTATCTAAGTAGAATAGCGAAAAGAATCAAATGTGTATTTTGGACGTCTTCTCGTTGACCGATTAGATGAAAAACTGAATGTAAATATATGATTTTGGTTTGGTTTGAATACCACATACCATATTTCATTTATATAACTCATTGAGTTTCACATTATCGTAGTCACATACACGTAGACAGTCAGTCTGCTTTTTGACAGATTTGGTCTGAACTTTGATATATAATTTTGGTGCAAAGATCGTCTTCTGAAATTCCTCCCGCTAGCTTGTTGCGTTTTTCTTGCGATCACATAAGTAGGAAGCAAATGATAAACTATTTGTATTTTATTCCATTTTTATTAACATTTTTGTATTGAATTGTGTTATTATTTTATAATTATTTGTATCGAAGTTTTTCTTCCCGCCGACTCGTGACAAGCTTCACGCCCTTTGGGTAAGATGGGTCGGGTTGGGATATTAAAAAAAGGCAGGAGAGAGAGAGCGGCAGTCAGTGAACCTCTTGAAGGGACTTGGTCCAAAATTAAATATCCATCCTCAAATTTTAAAATAAAAATTTTATACTAAATATCATCAATCTAGTGTGTTTCATCCAAATCGTGTTCATACGCATGCAAGTAGATGGACAGACAGGTTTCTCTTTGACAGATTTCGTCCAAAATTTGATACAGATATACAATTTTGGTGTAAAGATCGCATACCAAATTCTGTCTGTCTGGTTTGTTACGTGTTCGGTTGTCGTGTTCACAGACAGACATAATTCTAGAAATGGTGTTTTCGTACTCGGGGAGGTCTAAAACGTTCAGATTCCTCAAAATCTCGAGGTTGAATTTTTTTCGCTATTACAATACTTTCTCTTCAGTGGCGAATCTAGGATTCGGGTCGGGGGGGGGGCGGCCATAAAGACTTTGTATCGTCGTGATGCATGTCAAACCTCAAGGCTAAAGTAAACCAAAACTCTTTAACTTTACAGACCTGACAATAATAATCATAGAAAACAATTCAATACTTTCGATAATTTAATAAAAATTACAATGAAATAACTAGCCAAAAAATATCTTCGACAGCGTCAAAACTACAAGTACAAATGACTACAAAAGTAGGAAAATTTTCGAACCTGTCAAGCCATAAAGTAATGTTGAAACGTTTTTATTATTTTTTAAAAAGAGGGAAATTAAAAAAAAACAATTGTAATGATGTTAAATAAAAGCAAGAATTCTGGCTTGGCTCTGGGGGGGGGAACAGCCCGATGCCCCCCCCGGATTCGCCACTGTTTCTCTTTTATTCTTCTTTTACGAGAGAAAAGAAAATCATCCATTTCTAGAAATCTAAAAAATTTACTCTATCTAATTATGTAAGAAATACGCCAAATTCAAACGTTCTTACGTGAACTGGTAATTTTGTGTGTGTGTGTTTCAAATGTAATTAAGTCATATTCCCATAAAGTTGAATGATAAGCATAAGTAAGTCACATATATCTCCTCTTTTTCAAAGAGTTTCAACTTTGATGGACGATCATTAGGAAAACAGCAAAAAATCACCCTAACTCTTCGTGCCGTACTTCATGTTGTTATAGAAAGACCTAGAATAAATCGTTAGGAATGATTAATTGTCCGAAACCCGGCAGACGCTGGTAACAACTTCCGTGTGCTCATTACGCATGTCTTCCAACTATAAAATAAGAACACAGCAGGAAGTAGTTATGGGAGTCGCACTGAAATCACTCATCGTATCTCTTTTTTTCAAACTTGCAGAAGTAATTTTCTGCATGGCTCAATTATACTTATTACCCTGTGAAATCATTTCAGTCTTAAGTACTAGTTGTTTGTGAATGTGAGAAAGTGCCCGAGAAATATTTTTCTTAAGAATTTGCACGGGTTTGAATCTCAAAATTCCATTAAGAGAATACCGAATGAATAACTTAAAATTATCATGAATATTATCCTTAAAAAGTTGTGGAAATTTCGTTGGGTAAAAAATTAAAGGAACAATTGGTTACAATTTTCAGTTTAATCTGTCATCAAAGGCGGGTGAAGTAAATTAGGAGTCCTTGTCGCTGAAAGTCCAAGGGGCCGTTCTAAAAACGTGAAAAATTGGTACTGCAATGAATTGAAACACGAATTTCTTTCATGTACTCCTAATTACTGCTTCAAGATTTTTGTCAAGATTACAGGATTGTAAATTACCTTGTTTGCTGAAAATCAAAGAGATCCTTCGGAAAACATAAAAAAATTGCATTGCAATGATTTGAAACAGGCATTTATTTTTGTAATTCTAATAATAATTGCAAAATAATGATTTTTGTTCAAGAAGAGTGCAGAATCGTAAATTATATTTGTTTATTTCCTTTTTTTCTATTTCTTCAATCAAGGATCGTCCACACTTCAATTAACGCATTTAAAAAATTGTACTCAAGACCCAACCATCACAATTTTTTCTCGCCATTTTAATAAGTAAAGATTATGCGACCTGGTGACAAAAAAAACCACAAGTGGAAAACGGCGTATTGACGCTCGTCATTCCTCAGAAAACTTAAATTTACTGCATTATTGCGTTTAATTTGCTGAATCAACACATTCTCCAATGTGGGTTTGAAATTATTTCTTTCCAACAGCTAGCACACAGCTAATCAAAACAAACTATGAAAAAGAGGCAACGGAAATCATATCGGTCTCAATTTAAACAATGATGATGGTGACTGAGAAAGGATTTTTCACATATTGCGACAGATAAATGCGGCTTTGAGTTTTGTGTAGCTAGAACCGTTAAGTTGAATATACTGCTCAAGTCAAAATGTTAAGAGTTGTATCAAATTAATTCACTGAAATTCAATTATTATTATATTGTTTTAAAAAGTTAAGGAAAAAGCTTTCAGATTGTCCTTGTCATTTCGGAACTCGCTACCATACTGGGGTCCCAAGACATTAAGTGCGCCTTTTGCTTTTAACCCAACTCTGATTGCTACAAGAATGGTTAGGAAAATTTATTCGCGATTTTTTAAGCATAAAACGGTGGATTCATTATCTATCCATGACATGTATACTACAGTATGAAAGAACGTCAAGTTCTTGAAAGAAGATAAGTAAGGTAAAAAGTAATCAATTTTACCAAATGTTACTTTTCTTTATTTTTTTTCTTTATTTTTATATCATTCGTTTCTCCGTGTAAAGCAATACATACTTCCAAGATTTGGCCTTATTTGAACACTGGCAACAGTGATATTCTAATATCAACCAACAGAAACACATCAAGCTTAAATTTGTATTAAGACTCCATAAATTTTTTCCACACTGATTTTAGAAGGTTCAAGTTTAAAGTTAGTTTATATCTCTATTTTTATGTTCAGTATGAAAGTATAGTTACAAGATTTTCGGGGTTTTTTTTGTGCATCCACTTTTCTTTACTCATTCTGGCATTCAGTTATTCATAAATTAATGGCCATCAAACAAGTCATCTATCAAAGGGTTTCAAAAAGTCAGTGAGTCCGAAATCCAATAGAAAAAAATTTGCTTGCTGCCAGTAACCTCAACAAGAGCGAAAAAAAGGAAAAAATTATTTTAAGCGTGTGGTGGCTGTTAATTTCTTAATAATTTCTGTGTTAAGAGTGTATAATTTTTTTCCATACACTGATTTTAGAAGGTTCAAGCTTAAAATTAGTTTATATCTCCACTTTTATGCTTAGTATGAAAGTATGGTTACAAGATTTTCATTTTTTGGGCATCCACTTTTCTTTACTCATTCTGGCATTCAGTTATTCATAAATTCATCTATCAAAGGGTTTCAAAAAGTCAGCGAGTTCGAAATGTACAAGGATCATTATCAAGGTTCTTTTATCAGTAACCTCATCAAGAGTGAAAAAAAAGAATTTTTCAGCGTCTTGTGGCCGCTAATTTTTTAAGCACGATGTATTCAACCATAATTTTAATGTTAGGAAACATTACAACTATTTACCTTTGGAATACACAATCTCTACAATAAATGTGCCTTAACCTGATGCAATCAGATAAGGAAAAATGTACCTCCGCAACGTATCTTATTATTTTTCTTCTTTTTCTCTCTGCTTGTTTCTATCTTTAAAGGCAGGTTGAGAATTCAGGTAATAAGGGAGTTTAATTCACTTTTTCCATTATCACTGTTTTCAATCAAATCTTAAGGTTGTTTAGCACCTGCTTATCAAACTCGCGTGAAGGTCAATGGTTCCGCATGCTTTTGTTCTTCGGTTTCAGGGCTCTATCCAAAGCAAAGCTATCCAATCACATCAAATTGTGAAGTAATAATTTCTTTAAAGATATTTTTATGAATTTAGCTTTCTGTAAATGGTTATGAGTAATTTATTTTTGATAGTATTAGTAGATTTTTTTGTATTTTAAATAATGGCTTAAGTAATTTTTCATAAAATAGTAATTGTGCATGAAAGTTGTAAGCACTGACGTTGTTATGTTCCGGCTGATCGGAAATATATGTATTTTCAGAGAATTTTATGGATACAAATTTTACTACCTTTTTTGTTGAACAATATAGATTATTATTTCAGTTAATTTAAAATTTTAAATACAAATCACGGAAGCCATTTTATATTTTATTTTTTAAAACCTAATGAATTAAAAATGTTCATCTGATATATTTCCTAAGAAAAATTTAGATGCAGAAACGGAATTTTAACATATATTGTTTTCGTAACAACGAATTTGCCAATCATTTTGCAAAGCACTTTTAAATGGTCCAGAATAATTTATAAAGGTCTTAGTAACAAACAACAAATTACTTTTGTATAGTGATTCAAAAAGTTATGGAAAGGGCCGTGGAGTAAATAATATAAAAGGAGAATTATACTAACTGCGCAAGAAACTAGAATAAATTATTATACGATAAAACACAGGTTACTCGTGATTTTTAGAAAATTCTTACAGGGAAACAAATTTTAAAAAATATAAAGGGATTATTTCATTAAATACTTGGGAAAACAAACATCTGATATAACAGAAAAGATTTGCAATATTTCTAACAATGTTAGGAAAAGGTAGCGTAGCCTTTCAAAGAAAATTGCTGAAAAACAGCATAAAAACTCTCAACAATTTATGAAAAATTCAAAGAAAATTTTCGGTTTATTAATCCAATCCTTTTCATAACAAATAAAATAAAAGCATGCGAAAAATAATTACGCTATTTTATAGCCAGATGAGCAGAAATTAATCGATGAGATATAACCCAGAAGAGACACAGGATGCTTATTTTTGTTTAAAATCCTACATTACAAAAAATAGACTTTAATTTAGACTATATAATGAAACGTTTATAAGTCAGCTTATTTAACCCATTAATGCCCATCGTCCATTTTTAGGGACGCTTCTGAAAGTGCATCATAAACTCACAGAAATTATTTTTTCCAGCATAAATTTTCCAAAAAAAATATTCTTAACTACGCATTCGCTTCTTCTATATTCAAAAGATGGCAGCACGTATCAAGCATTCGGTTAATTAATATAGCCATTTTATTTTCAAGTCAGACCGGAAAGTAGTGTTTTGCAATGCTAAGAAGAAAAGTGTAAGATTTTTCAACTATTTATCAATTAATTTATTTACATGTAACAAATGTATTAGTAAATACAATTTTGATAAAATATTTTCTTTATCAAATTTCACATAATTTTAGATTTTGATATATATATTTTGCATTTTACATTACGTCTCTAAATAGAGCCGCTAAGCTTGGGAGGGCTCTAAAAACTAAATTTTTCATGCAAGAATTTTAATAACCTTCCAGTTGATTTCAGGACATGTAATATTAGCATACAAAATATTATTGAAAAAAACTCGGTTTGGGCATTAATGGATTATAAAAAGACTTCCGCTGTGCAAGGTTGCCCAGTTAAGGCCCTTCTCATCCCTTTACTACCGCACTCCAAAAGCTATAGTCCTAAAAGTGGTCTAAGCATGACTAATTCGCCATTTGATAAGTAAGCCTTCTAGCGGGAAACATCAGTAGTTAATATGCTGATTTCTGAAAAATTCACAAGTATGAGAAAAAAATTAATTCTATGTTGTAGAGCAGCATTTTTATGAAAATTATTTAATTATTATGAAAATACTGATCGTGATTTCCAATACTGTGAAGTGGCGTCAGAAATGAGCTGAGCACCTATTTGTCACTAATCATAGTTACCATCGGTAACTATGATTATACTGTTCGACAACCACAATGCTCATCTGAACTTAAGATTGTATCTCACGCTACACTTTTCGCATCATTTGCAAAAGTATCGTACATCGAAGGTTGTTTAACGATGCTTGTTGGTGTATCTTTTATGATACGTTTCGTCATGTAACATTTCTGGAAATAGTGCGCAAACAAATAGTGGAGGCATTCTATTCTTAGTATTCATGTATGCTAGGGGCATTTTCACCCTGTATTAACTCTACTCTACAACATACTTATTAACTTTTTTCCTGATATTTCGTATTATTTTCGAGATCGACACGTTATCTTTGACATACAAATACATTATTATTGTTATGTATTGAAATAGTGACGTGCTAATACCTAACGCTGAAAAGATGGTTAGCGTTGGTCCTCTCCCAAATTTTCAGATGAAACGTCAATCTAGATGTTTCAGTAACGATTATTTTTAATTTTTTTAACATCTAATATGAATATAACACTGCATGTTCCAACCGGATATGAAAAAAATTCAGAAATATTCGTTATTAGTTGCGAAATATTCAGCTTTTTTTCTTCTTCCGAAATGAAATTGCGAAAAATTGGGACAGGTGGTGTTGCTTATTAAGCGACGAAATACAGGATGTAACTTTGCAGGGTTATTGAAAGAAAACAAAGCAAAGTGCAATCTTGTTGTTCATCAGAAATCAGAAATAACAGTTGAAAGTTTAAATTCAACGCAGTTATAAGTGTTCAGTGTGAGCCCCCCTCCAGAAACATGAACAATATCGAGGCGGCGAACGACACCAAACATGTTGAAAATAGTGTGGGATGAGTTATCGTACCTAGGGTTTCTGATTTCACACCCTTTTCTCCTTCCCGGGAAATCCCGGGAACATAAAAGTCATTCCCGGGAATGCATCAAAATTTGAAAAAAATCTAAAAATTAGTTATTTTTAATTGATATCTATAATAATTACACAAAATAAGGATATTCATAAATGCTAAAATTTATACTCTTTATATGTTGAGCTACAAAATACAAATAAAATATATTAATTATTCATTTTTAAAGTATGATTTAAGAAAACATAAGCAATCTATGCTTTTATTACTCAACCTAGTTCTTAACTTTGTTATGAAAAACCTGGTAGCAGAAAATACCTCAGCTTCAGCTGATGTTGGAGGAATTGTTTTAAGCCTCACCCAGTTTTATAATATTTGATGATCGATTTTCTGTTGAGTCAAATAATTGCAATTCTTGCTCCACTATCTTGCTCAAGCTAGAACTCTTGCTGGTTGAACAACTTAGGATCTTTGTCTCTGAGTGGATCGTTTTTTCTAATTTTTAGTACAACGTTAAAGATTTCTCTTCCGAAGTTTTCGTGCTCTCTTCTTCTGAGTGCGAAGAGTTGGACAGTGATTCGTCTTCCTAGCAAAATAACCTTATAATAATTATTTTAGCTTGTTGAATCAAAGAGCTTTTATTTGGTAAACGTGAAAGATCAACAGTAACTGCAGCAGCATCATACTTTCTCCCCAAAATTTAAATATTGCATTAATCCAACTAAACTAACATTGCGTCTCTCACTAATTCTTTAGAAGAGAGAACATTTCATAGTCTTAGAAAATTCTGAGTTTTCTTGGTTCAACTCTCCAATAATGAAAGCAAATACTCCTTCGGCAGTTAGCAAAGTCGCGTTTCGTCTGCTTAATTTTTACTGGCTTCAAGCCTGCTACAATTGCGGTCAGAGTTTCAAATTATACATTAGCCAAAATTTTTTGCTCTTTAATAACAATTAATACTTTGAACTTGCTGATTTTATCTCCAAAATCTCTCAAGCATTGCCAACAAACTATTCTACCCTGTTTTGGTGCCATATACAGGGTGTCCAGGGAATAAGACCCTGATTTCAAAATTAAATATCTCAGAAACAACTATCAATAGAAGAATGCAGTAAACGGTATGTCTATTAGCTATGCTGTAAAAATGTTATACAGAAGCTTCGAAAATTTAGTTACAAAAACCGTTAACAGATGGCGCTGTAATCGCAACACTATAAATTGCTTATAAATTGTGCTTCCAAGTAGAGTAGAAGTTGAAATCATGTATTCTATTGAACAACGTGTTTTTCTGGTACTGCAATATCACAGATTAGAACACAGTACTACGGCAACAAGGCGCAGTTTTCAAAAACTATTTAATGTTCAAAAAGGACCCGATCCAAAAACCATTCCCAAGCTCTTCGCCAAATTCGAAAGGACAGGCAGCGTGGATGATAATCGAGTGGGAAATGTTGGACCCAGGCAAACTATAGTCACTCCTGAAAATGTCGCCAAAGTTTCTGGAATTGTTCAGCAAAACCCAAGGAATGCTGTCCGAAGAATTGCATCTGAGACTGGTTTGAAGCGTTCAAGTATGCAAAAAATATTGAGAAACAGGCTACGGATGTTTCCATACAAAATCCAAAGTCATCAGACCATACCCATAAAAGCTGCGCGACAAAGGTTTGACTTTGCGAACGAGATTCTCACAATGATTGATAATGAAGAATTAGATGTTGGCTGCATCTGGTCCACAGATGAAGCACATTTCCACTTGAATGGATTCGTGAATAAACAAAACTGGAGATTTTGGGGTTCCGAAAATCCTCATTTGTGTAAAGAGAGACCACTGCATTCGCCTAAAGTTACTGCTTGGGTTGCGGTATGCAGCAGAGGCATTATCGGCCCTTTTTTCATGCGAGAAACGATCTCTAGTGAACATTACATTACAATTTTGGAACAGTTTGTCAGTACACAGCTAGCGTTGGAGGATCGACCAAGAATCGAGTGGTTCATGCAAGATGGGGCTCGACCACATCGTACTGAAAAGGTGTTTCGCTTTCTTGATGAATACTTCGGGAATAGAGTAATTGCGTTGGATTATCGCAAATTTTCTGGCACAGGAACGGATTGGCCTCCATATTCGTCCGATCTGACTCCTTGTGACTACTTTCTGTGGGGCGCATTGAAAGACACTGTCTACGGGAACCATCCCTCTACGCTGGATGAGCTTGAATCGGCGATTTGTGTGGCATGCAATTCCATTTCCGTTGAGACATTGAAGGAAGTGTGATGTCAAATTTCATTCTTCGTTTACGCCAATTCATTTTTTCGAACGGTGAACATTTTGAAAACATTGTGTTCTGATTGCAAAGACTGTTTGACTTCACTTTTTTTAGACTGCTTGCAGATAACAAGTTTTTCGGCGTACAGCGCCATCAGTTAACGGTTTTTGTAATTAAATTTTCGAAATTTCTGTATAACTTTTTTACAGCGTAGCTAATAAAAATACCGTTTACCGCATTCTTCTATTGATATTTTTTCTGAGATATTTAATTCTGAAATCAGGGTCATATTCGCTGGACACCCTGTACAAGCCATCCATTCATGCCAAATTTTGCTTTAACATAATTTTGTAAAATATCTTTCTTGAGAGACGATTTTCTGAATAAGTTAAAAATTTTTTGTTCCCTGGAATTCCCGGGAAGCAAGTATAAATTCCCTGGAATACAAAATGTTTGAAAATCTTAAGATTTCCCGGGAAAGAAACCCTAATCGTACCGCCTCGATATCGTTCGTGTTTCTGGAGGGGCTCACATTCAACACTTATAACTGTATTAAACTTAAACTTTCAATTGTTATTTTTTGATTTCCGATGAACAACAAGGCTGTATTTTGTTTTGTTTTCTTTTAATAGAACTGCAACGTTGGGATATTCATTTATGTGCACTCTGTAGTATCCAGCCTATGAGCATTAATATGTTAAAACGGCCCTTTAAAGGGTTGAGATGACACCACCTAAGTTAATTAAACCCACTTCTCCTCCACTATCGATCCCAAAAGAAACAATCCAGCAGCAGCAGTCGGACTGTGTTTGTGATTGTCAACCTTCCCACGGAATAAACGAGCGGACCGGCAGTTTTAAAGTCATTCATCAGCCGGTTGAGTCGTTCATCACCGGTGCGAGACCTCCTGGCTTCTTTCGCAGTGACAATCGATCGGATGGGACGCTTTGTTCTCGAGCACCTGGCCTTTCCTTGCGAGGGAGATTAATGACTTCTATTAGGCTGCCCTCCCTGTCAATAAACTTTCAGTTGCGCACACAAGTTGCCTACACGAGAACTTGTTTGCAGACTAATCGCATCTCATTTCCATTCCCATCGATAGTTGCAGCTTCTGATGAGTTTCGGTTCGGTTTGGACTGTCTTCTTTTTTGCTTTCCGGTGAGCGAAGTATTATACACAGAGAAAGCATTGGAATCTTCAAAAAATTTGATCTCGAGATTTTGATGATTTTCCACATTTTAGAGTTCCCCGTATCCGAAAAAAACCCATTTTAATTTCTTGTATATGAGAGATGAATACAAAGAGAAAAGTATCGTAATCGTCAAAAATTCGGTCTCGAGATTCTGATGAATTTCCACGCTATAGACTTCCCAGGATAAGAAGACAACTCTTTTTTAGAGTTATGTAAGTGTGCAAACATGATAACTCAAAAATCGGAATAAGCAAGACAAGATGAAATTTGGTATGTGGTCTCGCCACCAAAACTATAGATTTCTATCAAATTTTGAATGATATCCGACTATGTTAAGTAAGTTTTCCGTTCTTGTTCTTGCGAACAGTATACCTCAAGAAACCAAGGATCGAAATGCACGAAATTTGGCTTATAGTTCTATTTTCAGAATAGCAGATCTGTTTCAAATTTTAGACAGATTTTTGTCAATATTTTGTTTAAATCCGTCAACTGGAAGATTATCTGCCGGCCTGTCTATTTGTATGTATGTAAACGCGATAATTCAGGAACACAACGAAAATTAGATAAAGAAAATTTGGTATGTCGTCTTAACACCAAAATTGAAGATCTGTGCAAAATTTTGGACTCAATCAGTCAAAAGAAAGAGATCCAAAATTTATCCTCCGTTCTCTTCGCTGCACAACGAAGCTAAGCACAAAACGCGCCATATTGGGGAAATATACGTGAAAGTCGAGGAAAGAACACTTCCCTGCATTCTTTTACGTATGAGAAGTATATATGGAAATAATAAATATATATAAAAAAAGAAAAAACTAATTTTTCCCCTCAAAAATCTGGAGATCAAAACAAAAAGCGTAAGGCGCTGGTTTTATATCTTTCTCCTATTGTTTTCAGCGCCTCACGCGTTTACGCTTTTTATTTTGACCTCCAGATTTTTGAGAAAAAATTACTTATTTTCTTTTCTAATGCTTTGGTAAAAGAGTTTTTTTCAAGTTTTTTTATATTTAATATTTTCTAGTTTTTAGTCTTTAATTTATGTCCTAATTCAGCAATATAAATATTTTGGGATTTTAGAATCAATTTTTCATGAACTAATTCCAACAATTATTTTATTGAAAAGAGCTCTAAAATTGCTGAAATATTGCGTTGTCATCAAGATCCAATAAATATACAAAATTTCGGAACTCTAGTGAATTAAGAAGTGAGTGAAATATCGATCACAAAATTCTGACCTTACAAAAAAATTTCGAACTTAAATCCATTTTTCTTCAACTAATTCCAGCAAAAATTTCTTTAAAAAGATCTATAATAGGATATACTTAGTTTTATTGAAACATTTAAATTACTGTATAAAGTATTTTAGTTCTCAAAAAATACTATAGATGATGCCCCTGAAACCTACCGAGTGCAAACGTAATTTTGCGAATTTTTTAAAAGAAATCGATTATTGAGAGCTCTAAAATTATTAAAATATTGCATTGCCATCAAGACTATTAAATATGCAAAATCTCAGAACTCTAGTGCATTAAGAAGTGAGTGAAAAATCGATCACAAAATTCCAACCTTACATACAAACATGAAACATTTCGAACTTAGTAAAAGCGTTTAAAAGCATTCTAAGTATGAAAAAAAAAGTGCTCTTGAACGTTTGAGAATTTTTCACGTTTAAGACATCACCGGTGTTAAGTGTCCAGAGTGGGTATTGGTAAATATGTCTGTGGGCTATCGCAGCGAATATGAGAAAGGTAAATAAAAAAAACTGAATCAGTTGAGAGCCTTTAGATTGAAAGCATCGATTATTTTGCAAAAATTACTCTCATCATGAGTTTATGTGTATCCTGTGGTATAGTCTTTTAACTTGCATTAAATGAAAGTTTCAAAATTTTTTTAGCTTTAGAAAGCTTTTAAAATTTTTCTTAACAATTTTCGAAAAAGTATTTTTTTTTGTTTTTGAGAATTTTACAAAAAAAAAAAAATCAAAATCTTGAAATTTTTCAAAAACAAGCGGGTTCAGTAACATTTAGACCATTCTTACGAGTTTTTTTTCTCATCCGACTATCGCTATGGGCCCATTGAAGAACATTTTTTTTAGCCACCATAATGAAACAGATGGATGAAAAAAAAAAATGAGACTCGCAAAATGAAACACAAAAATATGCATACAAAATTAGCAAAAGATTGCAACGAAATTTACAAACCAGTCTAATCGGCTTGGAATCTCCAGTAACATTAACCATATGACATCTCAGGTGTTACATGTCTCCCTTACTTTGATGTCCTACCAACAGCAAAACAAATTTCCATCAAACGATAATGAAACTACAAAGCATAGGCGGCTGGTGCACTAAAAAAGTGGGGGGTCAAAAGAGATGCGAGTGTGTGGGTGGAGAGCCCCTAAAGCTATTTTTTTTTGTAAAATGGACTATATTATTGGATTTTAACGTCATTATTGATTAAATGATCTTCTCTAAAAAATTCGGGACACGGCCTCAAAAATCGGAACGGATGGCCACCATAGACTCCCTCCTTCCAATTCAAAGTTCCATTTCAATTCTCATGAAATAATAACATGAGAAAAATATAAAACGCTTACCTATTAAGTCGATTCTTCTTTCTTTAAACTCGTGAATAGATCAATGATGTCGTCACAAAACGGCGTACTCCCAAACACAGAGAAAACAGGTCAGTTATAAATTTATTTATTTGATATTGTGTTATACAATACACATCCGTATTATAAATTAGAAGAAAGATAACTGCGATTTTTGTTTTTCGCAAATTGTTCTATTACCTTAGTCAAGTCAATATCTACAGTATTTTCGATCTTCAAAACAGCAAGTGCAGAAAGCCTCTCTTGACACATACTATTTCTAAGGTATGATTTTAAAGATCTTAAGCATGAAAAACTTCTCGCACATGATGCAGTTGAGACATGTATCACATGGAGAATTTGGATTAGTTTTGTCAAGTATGGAAATATGTATATCACAGAGTTCCTTTTCAACAAGAAAATTGCATCATTTTCTCAGTTCTGTTATCTCCGTGGATAATTCTGGCAAAGAGTCGATGTATTTTTTGTACATTTCCTGAAAAATTTGTATCTCTCCCTTTATTTTTTCCATATCAAGATAATATGTTTCAGATACTTTTTGAATTGATGCAATTTTTATAATCTTTGATGTATTGGAACATGTTACATCTTTTAGAGATTGAAAAATATCCAACTCATTTTCTTTGAACCTTTCGTCTATTGTGTTTAAAGCAGCATCTATAACTGGAAAATCAATTTACGTTTAATAGAACGATTTAACACCTTGTGACATGCTGAAGGAACTGCCGCCTATTTCCGAAGACACCTTTCTAGAGCGTGGAAGTTTTGGAGAAGTAAACGATTTTGCTTCACAAATATCGTTAGCATATATCCACAACTTTTCAAAAAAATCTTCACTTCGGAATTCATGCAAACATTCTTTTGTTGTATTAACCAGTTCTTTAACTGTTAAAAAAATTAGCGATTTTGATTGCAAAGCTTTTGAAAGCGTATCTGTAGCTTCCAAAACTCTTTGGATCAGAAGTAGACAAAAAATGAATAGGAAACTTTCGATATTATTCAGCAAAGCTTCAGCTTGCGATCCATTTTTCAATGGATCGTTAATTTTGAACTTTGAAAAGTAAGGCCCCTTTATTTTGAGTGAGGGCAGTTGCCCCCCAGACGAGCCGCCTATTCAGTGACCCCATTTATTAAACCATGTCTGCCATCTTAGCATTACTAACAACTCAGTGATACTTGAATCGAATAATTGATGGCTGCTGTTGCCCAATTCATTTTATCTACACTTGAATCGGAATAATGATGGCTGTTGTTGCCCAATTCATTTTATGCTATACTTGAATCGGAATAATGAGACTGTTGTTACCAATTTACTTTATGTCACAATTTGAATCGGAATAATGATGGCTGTTGTTGCCCAATTCATTTTATGCCATACTTGAATCGGAATAATGATGGCTGTTGTTGCCCAATTCATTTTATGCCATACTTGAATCGGAATAATGATGGCTGTCGTTGCCCAATTCATTTTATGCCAAACATTTCCCTTGCACGCACACATATGTCTTCGCCTATTTGATCCTACGTGAAACTGATTTGTTTTGTATGCTTGTCTTACCCTTAAAATTTGTCCAAATCCTTTCGAATCATCCTGTATAACAATTCCTTTAAAGTGTGTGAAAGATTTTGGGTCAGTTCCTATTTTTCAAATATTCGTTTCCCCCAAACAGTTTTTCAAGTTCCTGTACATATATCCATAAATGTCCTGAACAACGCCTTAATGCACGCTCATAGCTTGGTTATTGACTGCCACAAGGAAACCGAAGCAATTTCCTTATGAAACTGAATGAACTAGAAGGAAGTGTCCTGAAGGTCTAATCGATATGATCCAATAATTGTATGAAGAAGGGATCCACATTTTCTGAGCCCTTACCCCTTTTTAAGTTTGTTCTAAAATTTGTTTGTAATCTTTTGAATCACACTGTATTAAATAACTCATTTCAAGAAAATGTAAAATTTTGAGTCAGCTCTTATTTTCCAAATATTCGCTTCCCACCAAATTGTTACTCAAGTTTCTGTACAAATGCTCAGAAACATCTAGAAGAGTGCCTTAATGTGATTACTAGCTTACCCATGGTTACTAACTGCCACATAGCAACAAAAACGGTTTCCTTATTAAATTAAACGAATCAGTGGGAAGCTTTCTAAGGGCCTAATCGATACGATTCAATAATTGTTTTTGTATGAAGAAGGTATCTCGACTCTCTAAACCCTTACTCCTTTTTAATTTCAGCTTTAGCTTCGACACCCACTAATTCTCACTTTCCCGGCAAAACTCTCTCCGTAATTTTCACCTTGCTAAATGAAAATCATCACCATTAACACACGCAAATAAAGATCTTTTGCAGCTGGTGCCAGGAACAGAAAATTTTTTCCTGGTCTCTTCCTCCGAATCCATTTCGGGAAAGAGTTTATGTAAAGGTCTTAACGTCTTTTATGCAAATGCAACTCACTTATAACATTTAAGTGAAAGCCTTCCAACCGTATAAATAACTCCTTTCTACAACAGAAACGCATTCCCTTCAAATTACGGTCGCCGCATAACCATTACGCTGGGACCACCCCATCCCCTCCTTTAAAAGTTAAAGCGTGGGAGAGGTAGTGTTGCAGATAAAAAAAGCTTTCCCCTTTTGAAATAATTGTTCCCTGGTAACTCCAGGGAAGCATTATTTATTCCGAATTTCCTCCAATTCTCTCTCCAGGAAATGCAAATCTGAGAGAACGATTTAATAAAAGGCTGATTAATACAGTTAGTATATCCTAGTCACGATACTAGAAACAAGGTGTCGGAAACAGTCCCCAGGCGGCGCTGTTGGAACGTTGGCGCCCGCTTTTATTAGGACCCTTTATCCCTCTATGGCGACCCTAACGATAGAATTAGAACCGAGGCCCGGCTATAAAACTTAATGATGACAATATGTCTTTCTGGATTCCTTTCTAGATTGTGGAATGGCTTTAAAGAGTCCTTTTGGAGTAAATCTGATGATGTCTTCGAGCTAAAGCAAGATGCTTTGAAGATAGGACCTTTAATGCCCTTTCTTAGGTGGTAAATATGTTACGAGAAACAAGCACTTTATAAGAAGCTATCCGTTGGCTTTGACTTTAATTCCAGGTTTGAAGCAGTGTAAATAGCGTATTTTTTATATGCAATTTTTTTGTTTAAAAGTATGGTAATCATGGCTAAACAATTGATGCGATGCAAATTATCTTCAGTATAAGTTTTTTAAAAAATGACAATGTATCCTTTCCCCCTTCGTCTATTAAGGAAAGAGTATTATGTTTCAAATCTATATTTGATGTATTAAAATTTATTACTTGTTTAAAAACCTTAACGAAAATTTCATTCTACGAGGCATATAGCACAATACTTTTATTCCAAATGATTATGTCTGCAGTCAAGCACAGTCATATATTTTTAAACAGAATTTTATTTTCATCACGAAAAACATATTCTTATTACTAATTTTAATATTTGCATAATGTCAGCAAGAACTTTAATTTGATAGGATTTATCTTAACAGACCATCTGCGTATGGAAGGAAGTTAGGAAGTTAATTTTTTTTTCTATTACATCCCACGATTTCCGTGGGATAGTATGCTTAACTTCTATCTACTATTATAGTGTTGAATTCTATTGCAACGTTGAGTTACATTATTACTTGTGTCCAAAAGTTAGTAAGAAACGCGAAACATGTGTTTAATTGGTTTGTGAATATTACATCTATATGTAATTTTATTAATCGGGTTATTGCAATGAAATTTTATATACATATGCCAAATATTATTCGACAGCAAACGATAAAATAACATAATAAAAAGGAGGAAAAAAAATTTTTAATATTCAAATCAAACTAAAAATAGCCAGAACATGGCGCCTGATATTTTTTATCGTTATTTTAGAATCGTCCGGCTTCATAAAGAGCGTGGTTACCTCAGACAGCTTTATACGTCTTACGTACTGAAAATTATGTTGTTGATTAATACTTGTGGCAATACATGTCATTCTTCTAACAACGAGGATTTTAAATCCTGGAAGGTCATGAGGCAGAGTTGACTTTATTCGTAGATCATCCCACATATGTTCTATGTCATTATGATCCGGTAATATAGTTGGCTAGGCAATTTCACCGAATTGTGTGGCCAGCAAAGTCATCAGAGGTGGCTGGTGAATTCCCTCTTTCTCCAGAAAATCACTCGCAAGCTGAGCTCTGTGTGGCCTTGCATTGTCGCCCATAAATGTAAAAACGCCGCCAATAGCTTTACGGAAAAGCTTCACATAAAGTTCAAGAATCTCATCTCATCATACCGCTGTATGGTTACGAAATTCGCATCATAGATATGAAAAAGGTGTGCGGTCCTCCAACATGATTCCTCAGCACACAGGATTCCATTTCCATCAGTGATCAATTCCTCTTGTGTTGGAGGGATTGTAGAGAGCACCAAGCTCTCTCCAGATGAAGATTCGTCGACTATCACTCTGCCGTACTGGAGGGTATCAAGGAGAGAAAATGGACAACAATCTTGCTGTGTCCCAGAATGGTATTCCTGGCTGATCAAAAAACAGGCTCTCTTCAGCAATGCGTTTAGGGGAAAGGATACTACCTATCGCCGGGAGTGAAGGCCCTCTGCGTTTGGAGACGATTTGCGTAGAAATTTGTGTTTCAGTCGCACGGAGAGGTCCCAAGAGAGTTCTCCAGCCGTTAGCTCTCTATGGATTGGCGCATTTAATGCCACATATCGATCATCTACAGGTGTCGTATCTCTTGGGCGACCTTTGTCGACCTTCCTGGTGATGATACCTGTAATTTGAAACCTGTAATTATAATTCGAGACACTCTTGCCTATCGAGCGTTTTCCTCTTGAGACTGGCCAGAAGCAAGACAACAGACGGCTCTCGATCTTAACATTCATTGCATAAACTCAATCTATCCCGATAACTCAGTTTTGCTGTAAATAATCAGTCGTAAGAATTTTCTGCTAAGAACTAGACTTCTATAGATGAAAATCCCAAATAAGAAAATCGACCTTTTTCCCGTTTTCTTAAAATGTATTACATCTTAAACCTTTAAAAGACATCTAATGTGATATAGATGTTCACGCTGTATTGACCAATATCCAAATTGTATATGACATCAATTTTTAAAATATTAGTGACAGCTATTTTGAATTATTGCGGAAAATGTGTTGGTGTCTTAACTTTTGGACATCATTGTGCTATCGTTTAGCGTTGCATATAAATAACAATTCAAATGCATTTGAACCTATTTATAAAGTTGTATCTAAATAATGATTATAAACATTCCGCAACTGAAGGGTTAAACTTAGTTTAGTTAGATTAACGTCCCGTTTGGAAGCAAGAAGGGAGCCAATTTAGGGACAGACCTCGTAATTTTGGACCATGCCAGATAAAGAGGACGACACCTGAGCCGGCAATCCCCTCTCTAAACTTTGGAACCCACCAGCAGGAGGCCGTTTGACTCTCTCCAGATTTAGTGAGCATCAGGACCATATTGTCATGTTGAGAGAAACACGTTCCTTCTCTTCGCCATTTTTTTCTCCTGAGAAAAGGTATAGAAAGTGTGGTCCCTTTTCCTCTCTGGGTTTCTCTCCGCGGGGGTGATTGACCCTCTTGGCGTTGTCCGCTTTAAAAAACTTCGAGAACTTTCTTGGAGGCTGAAATTCGTGGGCTTGCCTCTGACCAATGGCATAAGCTGGGAATCTTTGTGAAGAGGTTCTTGGTATTGCTAGGGGAGAAGGAATTTGGCGGTGAAGTGAGAAGGAGGTGTCGAGTTAACGAGGGAAAAATGTGAAAAGATAGGACGTGAGAATAACAAAACAACAAAAATGTAGTTTTTCCTGGGATGTTTTGACCTTGGTCGGTGGGGGTCGTTGGCCCTGGCTGGCGTGGAGAGGAGTACTCACCGCCATGGCAGACATCTGTGTCGGTGAGGTATTTTTTTAGCAAAAATTAAAATAGGAGGAATGTTTATTCGATTCTTCAAGTGCAACAATTAGTTCAGCCTAATTTCACCGAATTTCACAGGCAAAATTTTAGTAACCGTCATAATAATAATGACTAAGCGGTGAAACCCTTTCATTTATGGTCATAAGCATCGAGACATTACAAAATGTCAAAAGTTTTAGGTGGTGAATAAAATGAAAGTGTGAATCGGAAATTTCACGTAATTCATCTGTCAACTGCGTAAACTAAATCATCCGACAAAAGAAATCAGTGATCTGTTCTGTGAATCTATGGTTAGTAGTATGCTAAAACTGTCATAATCATGGTATCCTACTGCTTGTGTTTATAAAAGCCATAATAAGGAATGTTTATTATTCTTGAATTTTTGTGTTTGGTGTAGTATATCAGTTGATCATAATGTGATGTGTGATGTGATGTGTGATGTGATGTGTGATGCCATGTGTGATGTGAGAAGTAATGTTTGATCCTCAAACGTGAATTGGTATGAAATAACTGTATTATAGCACTTCATTTTTAAAAGTGACCATGATTAACTTGTGGCTAGCTGTCAATTGAAATGCAATGATTTTTAATGAATATCTTCTCTTGATCTGTAATTTAGAAATGGGGAAATGGTTTTGATTTAGATTGTCATGAAGTGGCGTTGATTTTATATCCAATTCTTTCAGCTGATGTGAATGAGTGTTTTGTAATCAAGAAAGCCAGTATCTTTTGTGTAATGTCGTTTATATTTTAATAGTTTTTAATAAATGTATGTTATTCAGTTCTGCATCAGGTTGATTTAGTGTAGGAGGATAGACTCCTTAAAAGTTTTAAATTATTACTTCTCTTTTAAATTCATCTTGTTCTTATTCAAATATTCAAAATTTTACAGTTAATTATTCTTTCTTTGTGAATGATCTCATGTCGACTCAGCATCCATAAGGCATGGCCTGGATGTACACTGGGTTATTGCAAAAACACAACGCGCAAAATTGATATTGTTATTATTTGACTTCAGAAGTCTGGCATTCTTTATGTAAGATAAAATTTAAATAAAATATAAAATATATAAAATCTTCAATACCACAATATACCCGCCTTATCTTTTGTGGAATCATGTCTCTAATCAAGACACGAGGCCGTCCCGGCATAAATGAAGTGTTAATGTTTCTTAGCTCATTCATTCAGGGTTTCTAATTCAAACTCTCATGTAACTTCAGAATGGAACATTAATTTAACTAAACTAAACAAAACGAAATTTTAAGTGTACATATTATTTCATCTCTGATACTTCAAAAAAGTATATTTTGTTATTATGATATATTTTTTCGCTTTGTGATAATACAATAATATTAATATCTGGTTTTTACTTTTTGATTATTTGCTTGTGAGAATTTATTATTTCATTTTATTCGATTTCCAAGAACTTTTTATTTCCTTTTTTTAAATCTAAATTTTTTTGTTTGAAAATGGAAGAGAGCTTAAAGAGTAAAAGTACGTGTCTAACTAACTGAAAACTAAATACACAGGCTGGAAGGGACCAAATACAGAACAAATTCATCATTTAATTAACTTAAAATCAGACAGCTGCGTTGTCAATAGCTTCTTAGAGTGATATGCAGGGGAAAGGACATCATTATCAGTGATATTATCCGAACAGAAATTTATGAGTGAGTTAGTGAGGCGCACATTAGCAGGATTATAATGTGATAAATAATCTGATTATGTAATCGATTATTCTGTACTGCGTGCTGGAACTTAAGCTATATAATCTTGCAAGCTGATTGTTAATACAAGTCATGATAACAGATTCCATTTCAAAGATTGATAGAATCTCAATACCTTACTAATAAATATTTGGGTAACGTAATAAATGGCTTTCTGTACTACAAACAGTACTTAAAATTAATTGGTAGGACTGAAATAGGAATATGAGACACAATCGATCAGGAATAGTATTGATAGAAAGGTACACAAAATCTTGTGGTATAGTTTTTGGGCATAATAGACATTCTTACGATCACACTCAAAGTTATTTAAGATAGTTAATAACTTAATTAGTTACCAAATCTTAATTACTCGGATAAAATGTGGGGTATGGGATTCACAGAAGATATTTTAGGAGGCAGAAACTATGTAAAAACCGAGACCTAGACTCCTCATTCTAATAAACAAGCTTTTAATATGAAAATGTATTAAAAGCCCACACTCGCATTTGCGTTCCATTAACCATTTAACGCACGAGTTCATTTAACCTTCTTATTAGATAACTCATATTATTTGGGACATTTATTGTTATTTCAATCCATATAGGACACTTGACATCTTTAAGAGTGTCCAAATAATTTTTGTCTTTTGAATTAATTGTTACTTCTACTTAATTAGAGACTTAAACATCGAAAATTCTGTAATTCGAAGCACGAATCCCACACGCCGTTCTATTTGAAGGGTTAACATCCTAAAACAGTGGTTTTCAATCTATGAGGAGCCACGTCGCCCTTATCGTCGAATCTCGGCATCAGGATTGGAGCATGGAGGGTTTGAAATTCTATTCCATTGATGATCCAACATTTTTGTGTGTACTTTAAATTTGCATTTGTGGGTCAAACGTCCTTGCATTGATGTGACTTAACTCTCCATTAATCGCAATCATTGGTTAGAGTTAAGATTACGGTATGGTCTCTTCGCCAACCGTAAAATGTTCGCCAAACGGCAGCTATCTCGAATGGCCACTGAAAACGAAGTTTTGCTTGAGAAACACTGAATTTTATTTTGTAGGATTGCAACTGAAATTTTGTGGATTGATGTATTTGGCTAGCTTTCGCTTTAAAGAAATTTTATCGTATCATAACGAGTATCTATTAGATATTTCGACTAATAGAGGGTTAGTTTAGTTTGAATAGATTAACGCACCATTTTGATGCTGCATGAAGACTACTTTGGGACGTACCTCGCAGTTTTGAATAGTGTTCAGATGACAAGGACACCTGAGCCAGAACCTCCTTGCCGAATTTTCATAGCACACCAGGCCGACACATACGTTGCACAAAACCCACGCACTTGGCGGAAAGGGATCTCGACTTTGCGACTTTCCGGTCTCGTAACTGAGACTTTGTCACCAGGGCTCAAAAATTAATTAAAATATATTTTGTTAAATCAAAAATAAAATGCTGTCCTCAAAAACAGCTAGAAATAAATTACACAATAGCTATTTCGATATTAATCCTCCGACTGGAATTTTTAAATCTCTAAATGCTCTTTGCAACGTTTGTAAAATGGTCCAAATATTTTGAGGTACAGGGAATTATTGTTTAAATACAACATTATAGCAGTATAATATAATTCGATGTTATAATAGAAAGAGATCAGGGAAATCATTTAGTGCAGCAGAAAATGGATTAACTTCCAACCCGCGTAGGCGGCGGTGGCCTAGTGATAGGGTCTCGACTTTGGGACCGGAGGGTTCTAGGTTCGAAACCCGATTCCACTGAAAATCCGCCGTGGATGCACGTTAAATCATACGTAGTGGCCAAACGTCCTCCCGTTGGTGTGGTGTGGAAGTTTGGAGAGGGGGTGCCAGCTCAGGTGTCGTCCTCGTCATCTGACTGTGGTTCAAAATTACGAGGTCCTTCCCAAAATAGCCGTCGTGTTGCTTCGAAACTGGAGGTTAATAAAACTAAACCAACCCGCGTAATTATTTAAAATTCCAAAATTCGTTAAAAAGATTGCTCGAATAGCTCTGATATGGAAAGGTCTGTCTCAAATTCCTATAAAGTAAAAAAAAATTATGCTTAAAATGTATTTGAATAAAGTGTGGTTTGTGTTGGTAATGTTGTCTTTTATTATTTCGAAATGCCATTGATTCTTTTCCAGTGAGGTTCGAGTCGGTAGTACATTAAAACTAATAAAACTAATTAAAGAAAAACAGGAAGAAATTAATCTTCCTCGGAGTTCTATTTACTGCACTTTTTCTTAGGATTCTTTAAAAAAAAAGAAAGAAAAAAAAATAGAAAAGAATTAATGAACATAAGAGCACACGCTAAGCTGTGATCTACCCTCTTTAATGTCCCTTCTGAATTAAATAGAAGAAAAAAAAATCCACTGTTTCGCTGTGTTGTTCTGTGTAGTTTCTTTAGGGTCTACACCGTTTTTTTCTAATTATTTTTTTCCAACCAACCCAGCTCCCCGACTCTAAGTTCTTTTTGGGTTATTTCTTGTTCGATGGATTTCCTTAATCCATCAATGTCAAATTTCGGACTAGCTGGGCTAATTATCGTTGATGTTTCTCTTTTTTTATCTGCTCTTCCTGATCATTATTGTTTTAAAACCTCCTCTATAAAAGCTAATTTCGACATTATTCGAGCGTGAGTTTTCTTTGAACTTTTATCCTTCTTATAAGAAATTTTTACTGCGGAGCTAGTGTGCTCGCTCAAACCTAAACCTTTAGTTCTTCGAGGTAAATGAAGTTAACAGCATGAGGAAGTCACTGTAATTATCACAGACTGAAGCTGTGTGATGAAGAAAATTGTAGATTCGTTTTTCTTCTTAAAATAAAAAAAGGAGGCAAAAATTGTCCAAATTTTTAAATAAAATTCTGTTTTTTAAAATAAAAGCACTAATTTTCTGGAGGAGTTATTTGGTTTTGATAATGATTAGTTATGTTCCTAACTTCCTAACATGGCCTTATTGTTAGAGTTGTAGAGTCCCTCTTTTTTTTTTGTCACAGACCAGCTAACTAGGCTGCTCAGAAACGGTAAATTTCGAAATCCCCGCGCTCCTCCCCCCAGAAAAAAGCCTACAAAAAAACCTTCAACACGCATTTCTACAAACAAAAACACACAAAAAATCGGGTTATTAAAAATGCATTAATTTCTAAACTTCATCCTTAAAATGTTGGTCTCTAAATTCTTATTTCCAAAATTAATGATGAATAAATATTGTAAAATAAATTCATAAAGTATCGCAATATTGAGGATTCAGAGTTAGACTGAACCAAGTCCGCGAGATTCATTTCATTTCTAATTGTTCCTACTGTCTGGTAGATACGAATTGACTATTGTCTTGAATCATTATTACACCGAAAGTAAAACATTTCTACACTACCATGGCAGTGTTTGTACAAAATGGTCAAAACAGGTTTATTACAAGGCAAAAAACCTTCAAGAAGAGTGTTTTTAATTCGAAAAAAAGCTATACTATATGTCGAACAACACGATTATTTTTATTTGCGGCTTATGGAATTATGGGTTTCTTACAATGGGTTCTCTCTAAAGAAACCGCAATAACAATTATTTTTTCAATCCATACATGTATTAATTTGTTTAAAAAAACAATTCTTTTTTTGTCATCAGATATCTATGGTTTTGAAAAAATTGTGTAGCTATTTTCTTTAGATATCTGTAAGGCACTAATAATTCTGCATGTCATTAACTCTTTAAGTCTCGCGGTCGTCATATTGACTTGCATCGAATTATCGCATTTTTAGGCTTATAAACTAATATTTAACCATTAATTAGCTTTATAATTTGACAGAAAAATTACGTAGAATCCATAAGCATTTCATGTATTACATGCCTTCTTAGATGAATGAAAACGACCCCCTTTCCAAAACAGGAGGGGTCATCTCATTAGATAGCAAATAAATAAATAAATAGAATAAAATGCGAGACTTAGGAATTAATAAAACTCATCTTATAAAAACTGGGTCTAAAATTGAATGAAAACAGCAATATTTAAGCTTAAAAATGTTAGTCAAGATTTATTCTTAATATTTCACAGTTATAAAAAATGATACATAATAAATAAATAAACAGTAACTAATTTTAATACATAATAATAATGATTGTTTTTCGAAATATTTGATAATTTTCAAGATAATTTTAGTAAATTATAATAAACAGACAGTATACGGTAGTTTGAATATACTAACAATTGTGCAATATAATTCCAAAATAAACAGTAAAATTCAGTCGCAACATGTATAAAACTTTTTTAATCAGTGGGGGATTTTATCGCTTTATTTTTGAATGAATATACCGGTACGTAAATTAAAGCAGACACTTTTTATATTACACAAAGTACTAGCGTATTTCACTAACGAAAAATTTAGAAATAGCATCAACTTTTAGAATTTTTAGTTTTGATTTCGAATTATCCAAAATAAATAGTTTTATATTAATTGGTAGTTCAAGGGAACTGTGAAAAAAATTCGAATTATCAACGAATTTGAATGAAAAATTTCCGCTTTAGTCAAGTTTCACTGTATGTAATAATGCGATAGTTTTTTCCCAAGGAAGTACTAGTTAAAATTTCATTTATTTCAATAATTATAGAACAAATAAGTAAGCTCTAATAAAAAAAATATTAAATGTTTATTAATATGAAGAAGAATAAGATTATATTTCGAAGGAATGAAGTTCGTAACTCTTTCTTTCTTCCAATATAGCTTCCAACCGACTTTGTGACATCACATTCATACGGCAATTGTAACAGTGTATATCATCTAGCATGTTATTACTCGTTTTCTTACATTGCGAGGTGAAATCAAGTCATTTTTTTTCCCGTGAGATGTGCAAAGTTTATTTATATTCGTTTGGACAAGTATTGATTTCATTGTCTTTTAAGCCGTTTCGTTGTTCTTTGGAAAGAAAATAAAGCATGCAATTTGGAACCTTCGCTTATTTTATCATTCAGTACATTTTCTAGGTAAATGAATTAATTAATAATGCTACATGAAAAGCGCGAAGCAACTTTCAACAATTCAGTCATGTCACCACTTTTATTGTTTTTCAGGTAAGAATATAGATAAAATGTTAAGAGGATTTAATACATTTTTAACACCACTGATGAGACATTAAACATATAATTACAAAACAATAAAATTATGTTCCTTGTCGTTGATTTCTTTTCGAGATCCGAGTTTTTTTTTTCCCTGAGACATATTATTTATTTTTTATTTTAGTTATTAGCATTTAATATTTTAACTGATATTTGTACTGCATATATGACTCAATTTCATTTTAGAAATACTCGGAAATGTGTATCTGCGTGTTAGTAGTGGTTTATTTCAAGAGTTATCTTTGAAATCAAGAGTTACTCTTTCGAATTTTCATTCATAGATGGCGCTACGATGTTCATTTATTGTGTATTGTGATTAGTGAGAGAGTAATAAATCTAGAGACTCTTACGAATTTTTTTTATTTGAAATTATATATAAAACATAGTCCTACCATCCCTTTTCCTATGCCCTATGTATTTTTCTATCGAAGAATTATTGCCTTTTCAAACCAAAAATTAAAAAGTAATAAAGAGTAAACAAATTCAAAATAAAAAAATTGAAGTAGAGCATCGAAAAGAAAATAAGAAATGAAAACGTTTAAAAGATTTTGAAGAAATTTTGCTGCAGTTAACTAATCAATGCACAATATAATAATATCAAGGAATCACTTGCAATAAATTTTAATAGCTCGTTTAAGCATTTCTAATTGATAAATTTAATAGAATTCGGAATTTTCCATATATAAAACATTGGACAGCATTGGATTATTCTTAAACTAAAGAAAAAAAAAGAAACTCTCATCAAATTCTCTATTACCTGCATGAAACAGTGCCGATCTAAATTTCGTTCTTTTTTTATTGGAGGGAAGGGGGGAGGATTTTATGGTGGGAAGTATTTCTAGCTCAGTTTCAGACACTACATTAGATGTTTCATCCAACAGTACGGATGAAAATATCTAATACAGTGTGCAGCCTTTATATACGAAAGAGCAAGAGTGGTTTGGGGCCAATATATCGATATTATAAACGGAGAGTCTCTTTTCCAAGTCTCAGCTTTGTCAGCCGACAGCAGGTATGAGGAATTGATGAAAAAGTGATTAATCTTTTCTCAGGTCCAGTGTTTCCGTGTTTCGCTTAGATTTTCTTTCACTATTCATTATTTGTTTTGTTATGATGTTAAGAAACCATGGAAATCATGAGAATGTGCCGATTACTCATATCAAACACAACGATGCATCCCAAGTTCTTTTTGATAATTACTTGGGTTATTTTGACCTTGTGCTTGTTAAGCTTAAATTACGAAATTGAATATTTCTTTTAAGCCCAGACTGGAAATATGGTGTCTGCAACTCAGATTCCGACGCAACAAGGAGAGAGGAAAACCCCTCCTCCTGGCTGTGCTAGGTTGAACCACTCAAGGTCTGCTTACCTATGAGTCGAACTGAACCACAGGGAAAGTTTCATCATCCCAAGTATCGCCAACAAAATTCTTTTTTTTTCAACAAAAGAGATGGGGAAGTAAAGAAGTAACATAGAAATATCATGTTTTGGTTCACCAATTTCCCCCTCAAGTTGCAGGTTACAAATGATAGACTACTTCTTAATATAATTTTTTAAACGATATTTTTTTTGTTAAATTTATTAAAAAATATCTTATTAAACAAAATTTGAGGTTGTTTTCTTTCTGTTTTCCTAAATAAGCCAATTCTTCCACAGTGGACTAATTTTAGAGTTGGAGTCTGATTAAATTGACTTCGTGTTTCTACAAAAGGGTCACAACAGTGATATTTCAATTCCAAGTTTAACGGTAGGGATTTTAGTTGAGAAACAGAAAAGAACGCTCTCCCTTTCCAAACCACTGGAAGATAAGGGATTGTACTATAAGTCTACTTCCAGTATCATCAATTTTGTCTTCCCTTCTTATAAATCAACTTATCTATCATGCATTCCACAATACAGTATAACAAGAGAGTAATTCCTATATATAAGAGTGACTGGAGATCTAACAGATAAGTACCACAAGGCAAGTGAAATCGTCACGCTCACCGGTACAGCATACGTACCAGTCCGTAAGCAAAATTAAAAATCTACTGGCAAAACACCTGCACTTTTAGTTCCAGGTAAACATAACTCGAGCTACCATGGCCCTGCCTAGGCATTCGAAGTCAATTGAATGAACGTCGTTGCGACAGCAGTCGAAACCTGAGGGTGGATTCCTGATAGTCGTCACCGACCACAGCGCAACCCCTCCCGCCGGAGGTACGTTCCATCATCGGAGCGGAGGTGACTCAACACTCCACCATTACTACGCCCACGTGGGAAGCGAGAACCCTATTTCTTTTCCGATGGGTTCTTATCCACGTGCAGTGATGTAAAATACCCAGGTATTTATTTTTAAGGGTAAATACCCTGGGTATTTACCCGGATAAATACCCAAAATGGGTATTTACCTGGGTATTTAATTTTCAATTAACTCTATTCAGATAAAATACAGGCACTGCTGTGAAATATGATTTCTCTATATAATATAAATATGTATAGAATATACATTGAGCATTAAGTAAGATAAAAAAAAGAAATCTAGTTTCATGAACCTTTTAAATTATATAAAGTCTAAAAAAAATGAGTCGGAAAAAACAAAAACGCAAAACTATATCATAGATGTTTGCGTGGCTTAAATATCAATCCTTTTTTAATACAATGAGTAAGGGAATAATAATGTATTTGTTGCTTTTTAAAAATGAGAGTTATTTTAACTAAATGTAGAAAATAAAATAATGAGTTTGGTTTAAAAT